>CANYLF010361215.1:0-11874 GCA_948193215.1 Bocquillonia castaneifolia
ATCAAAATTATTATAATGTGTTAAATTATTTTGTAAATAATATTAGTTATTTATATTTAAATTATTGCATAATATTTATATTAATTATAAGATTATTTTATTAATAATTAAAAATAAATATGAAACGAAAATGAGATTATATATTATGATTTTATTTGTTATTTTTTATATTAAGAATCTCCGAACCGTACCGTACTGCACTGTTTTGGACCAATTTGAAAGTACTGAATCTCCGTACCGAAAATTCTATTCAAAACGGTACGGAGATTTTATAATTCGATATGGTTCCGGAGATTTAATTTTTCAAATCCCCAACTTTCGGTTCAGGTCCGGAGATTTTCCAATCCTTAGATTTCCCCAAACCTTGCTGACCCGTAATTTAAACAAACATAATGATGTATTATTAATTTATTATCATTATTATTGTATTAACAGATTAAATATTGAGAATCAAGTACACGAGAGCTTAAATAGATATTGCGAAGTTATCCTAGTGAGAAAAGTAGTAGTTTGAGGAAGCGGTGACTTACTTTTCATGGGAAGGCAAATGGAAGAGTGAAAAATCCACTTGATCCTCCAAGGAAATATAAATATGAGGCTAGTGGCATCAGAAAAAATTTGACAAGGGCCAAAGAAATAGGCAAGACTATGAGTGCAAGGTTACGGAGAGACTACCTCTATCGAGAATGAGAATGCTCTGATTGGCAGGGTAGCCTACTCAAGCCCCTTGTGCTTCGGCCATCAAAATCTAACATAGAAACACTACATAGAAAAATAAAAGCCTTTATTTATTATTGTCTTGATGATTTTCTTATAATGAAGGATTCACAATCAAACAAGTATAATAGTAATAAGAAGGGATGCTAATCTAGCTGCTAGCTTTAGATAAAAAAACAAGTAAATGAAAGAAGAGAAGCAAAGAGTGGGATATCAAAGCAAAGCAAGGCCTATCTCTGCTCTTGCTTGGTTATTTAAGGACATGAAACAGAAGACGAGTGCCATGCTGAAGCACATCATTGCAGACCTAACAGCGTGCAAACTGGCTGCAAATCGTTGCTCCTGCAACCCCACTAGAGTGCTAACAAACCCACCAAACCCATCTACCACCATAGCCAGCAACAATGCCATATGATATGATATTATACTCTTCTTCTTCAACAAACCAAGACTATTTATTTAAAAAGTAATGTAATCAACAACCTGATTTTTTAATGTTGGTGAATGCAGGTTATATATATATATATATATATGTGGAATTTGCATATCCGATATTTCCACGTTGCTTCTTATTTTTTAACTTTTTTTTACGGATGTAATTGGTCATGCCTCTTTTTCTTCTATTAACTGTTTCCAAAGTACATTGATTGACAAGTCTATGTTATCATGACACTAAATAAAGAAAATTACTAATTTTTTATTAGATCAAGTTTATGTCATCGTGACTCTTTAAGGTTAAAAAATATCTACAGATTCTAATATCACAGTACAACTTACAAGTGAATTTAGTTTTTAACAAGGGACGTGCCATATCCTATATCCCACACTGGTGTTTTCGTTTGTGCAGTGGTTCTAAGAGGGTAAAAAAAGGTGAAAACAATTAGTTATTTAATACACTATTAGAATAACGCGAATTTTGCTTTTCAGCATCTGCGAACCAGAAAACTCTAAAAGGGGCGAAGAAAAAGGAAGAAGGAACGAGTCTAGGAATGAAGAACAAGAGAGAGGAGTAGGAGACAGACTCGGGCAGAAACATGTTTTGATTGTTGGTTCCTCTTGGGATTTATGCATCTCTTCCATCTCAGTTATGCAAACCTGTGACTTTCAAATTGAACTTACATTTGTACACAGGCTATCTTGGTGACAAATTGATGAGCTTCCAACAACCAAGTGAAGAGCTCACATGCTGACATAGTAAAGAAAAAATTGCAACGGTACCCCCTCTCATTATGAGAGAAACAACATGGCCTCAAAACCAGCCGCAACACTTACAACTATTGAATATTCATGAGTTAGTGAGTCGAGAATCTAGATTCTGTAGCATTCAAAGAAACCTAGACGTCTGCCACATTACTAAAACTCATAAGCAAGCCTATAAATGGCTTTGGTGTACATAAAAGTGTAAATATCCCCATGATTGCTCGTCTCATTGGAAGAATCAAAATCATTGAGGTTTTCCATGAAGCAATTGCCATGTCAATCCAAGTTGTGAGGAAGAAAATGGAACACCAAATGGCTTTTGAAAATTTGCCTACGCTTGTTGCTTCGTATTTCTATTTAACTGAGCAAAAAAAGAAACTGGTAGCACATGAGTGAGTGAATGAAATAAAAACCATATGAAATTTTTTTGAGAAGTATTTAATCCTCAAAAAACTTACTTGCATTTCCTTGGCAATAGAAGGGAGCCATCTCTCCCCCCTGATTTTTTTCAATTCTGCAACCCTTTCTTCCTCTTTTTTGGCTCTGGCTTTTGCCGCTTCTTCTTTGGCTTCTATTCTAGCTAAGGCCTTTTGGCCTGCCTTTCTTGCTGAAGCAATGATGTCTACACCATCCACAGCAATGGATTTGGTTCTCCGTTTAAACTGCATGATATCATGAATCCTTTGTAGCATTTTGTCCATCTTAAAAATGTAAATGTTAAAATGGGAAAACTCCAAAAGGAATGAAGCAAACCTCCTTTGATTTCTCATCAATGTAATATCCAGGAACGATTCTTGGCCGCTTTTTGGGTCCTTGAATTTCATCTGGCAATGAAAAAGAACCTTCAGTCTGTATATTCAATGTGGCAATTTTATGCAGAATACAATACAAAAATGAGTCCAAATAATGATAGCTCCCAAATCATGCAAAGTTGTTTACCGCAACATGAAATTCTAAAAGTTAAACTTGTAGGTCTTGGAATAATATTGACTAAGAATATTTGAACAGCGATCTGATTCATAAACAATATATGTGTATGTTCTGCCACATGACTATTCATACAGAGAAACAAACAAGAAGTGCTCCAAGTAAGCTGCTTAATTACTAGTATCTAAATTCATTCTCCTATGTGTTTGCATCTGCACCAAATGCTTAAACCATGACTCCTAATACAATATTTATCATTATGCAAGAAACCATTCATTCTCAGTTTTCAGTCAAAACTCGCCATAAAGAATTCAAGAAACAGATCATTTACCTTATTTGATCGCCAAATTCAGCAGGTTGACTAGTGCAAAATTGAAAATAAGAAGAGTGGCTGACCAATTTAAACGATTCAGTACATATAAATCGATTATTGAAGAGCTTACCTATATGATCAAATACAATCCCAGCAGGAGAATCTTTAAATAGCCGAACGCCACCATCACCTACATTAGGATTATCTGAAAGTTGAATAGGCTCACTGACTATCTCTAAAGTCTTTTCCAAGAAGTCATCCAAAAGTTTTTGTGCCTGCCATTAAGTTACATACCTAAATTACAAAGTCAAACAAAAACAGAAAAGGAGCAGAAAAACGATCCAGGCAGCAAAATGTGAGGCACAATACACTTCTAGCCCAAATAAAATTGTTATCTTCTCAGATTCAAATACCTAAATATACATCCAGAATCCAATTAATCAGTAGCAAGACAACATGGCAAGTTGTGGGTTATTAGGAAAAGAATTATTACATGTCAAAGTTAAATCCTTTGAAAGACGAACAATTGTATTGATAAGATATAGTAAAGCATATAAAACAAAACAAAAGGTCATCTTTTTGACAAAAATAATTGAAACCCATTAATGTGTACCTTGAGTTGGTAGTGTTTGAGCTTTTGGGAATTCTGGGTTTGGTAATCATCATCTCCATTTGAAGTGGAATGGGATTTTAAGCCATTGGAATTGCTACCAAAAGTGGTAGTTGCAGCTATTGACTCTATGGCTGCTCTCCAATTTGCATCCTCCTCCTCACTGCTGCTCTCCATTTTTTTAATTTTCTTGCTCACTAAACCCCCAGTAATTCCCAAAACCTCAACTCCATAGGGGTATTTACTTACGATTTGGCGTTAACATCAACAGGGCTTTAAAGCCATTTTTCTTTTAAGATATTTGAGACCAATTACACAATTATTGGACTTCAGCCCATTTCTGATGGGCTGAACTTGAGCCAATCGGCTTTACCGTCACTTCCATCGCCGGAAGTTGTCTGACGTCACATCCACCGTCTCTAAACCTACCAAAATATAAAAATCTAAAAAATGAACACCGTCATCCTCCCCACTTATAAGAAAACGGAAAAGAAAAACCCTGTTTTCCCAGAATTTAATTGATACGTTAAACCCTAATTCCCAAAAATCAAAATCAAATAAAAATGGGGAAAAAACAGCACAGCAAAGACCGTATGTTCATAACGAAAACAGAATGGGCCACAGAATGGGGCGGAGCGAAATCCAAAGAGACGCATACGCCTTTCAAGCGCCTTCCTTTCTACTGCTGCGCGTACGCAACACTCTCTTTCTTTTATCTTTTGATTTTTTGAATGTATTAATTAATTAATCAAGTGTTAATGTAAATTATGTGTTTGGTTACAGGCTTACATTTACGCCATTTGAGTATGCAGTATGCACAGCTGATGGAAGCGTTTTTGAGTTAATGTTAGTGTTCTTCGTCTTCTCCTTATTTAATTTCTACGATTATTTATTATATTGCTGATTTTAATGTGAAGTGTTTATGTGGTGTAGGCATATTACTCCGTATATAAGGAAGTATGGGAAGCATCCGGTTACCGGAGATCCTCTTAAACTGGAGGATCTTATTACCCTCAATTTCCATAAAAATTCTGAAGGTTAGTTTTTTTTCCCCCTTTAAAAATAAGATATAGTAAAAAAAAATAAGATAAATTATTGCTTAATTCTGGTTTGTAATGAAAATTTAGTATGAGAGTGAGTGAGTGCTTAATATACAGAATCAATGGAAATTCGAAGCCAGGTTTACTCTTCAATTAATTTAAAAAATAATACCTGCAGGTTGCTTTGATGTGCTATTATTTGTATTCTTGCTGTTATTGTTTTCTAGTTGAATGTAAGGTACTGATATGCTGGAGGTCGTGTGGATTTGAGGGAAATGTTTAACTAATACTGCTGCTATTACCAGTATTATTCTTACTGCTTTATTTTTGGGCAAAACTTTCCTCATAAACTGTGTTTTACTACTAAAACACTTCTGACGTTGTCAACGTTGTCACATGGGTTCTGTATGTGATTCAGTTTTCAATCCTTGAATGCAGAAGTTAAATCTACCATTCTGTTATTCTTAATTTCTTAGTTTACCATCAAATCTTTTCCATGTTACTGTCTGCAGGAGAGTATCATTGCCCTGTGCTAAACAAGGTTTTTACTGAGTTCACCCATATAGTTGCTGTGAAGACTACTGGGAATGTGTTTTGTTATGAGGTTTGTCGCATTCTGATTTAAATATCAGCGATTTTAGTTTTTTGTACAAGTCTTTATTCGTGTGTTTTTATCATATAGGCAATTAAAGAATTAAATATCAAGACCAAGAACTGGAGGGAGCTCCTCACTGATGAGCCATTCAGTAAGGAAGACTTGATAACAATTCAGGTATCAATAACTATGTGATGCATTCTATTCCACTATGTTGAAGCATGTGATCAATTACTACCAAGAGTAAATAGTATGATGTATAAACCCATTCTTATCTCCGCAGTTGTGCTTTTCAGAATCCCAATGCACTTGACACTAGAGTAACTCTGGAATTTGACCATGTTAAGAAGGGTCTGAAAGTTGATGATGAAGGTGAGTGATATCCATCCTTGCCAACTTCATTGGATCAACTTTAGGATTTTTTTTTTCGTGTTTGTATCATCATCATCATGTTCTTTGCATTTCATCTTTCAGAGCTAAAGAAAATGAGTTCAGATCCAACCTATAACATAAATATATCTGGAGATATTAAGCAGATGCTGGAGGAGCTTGGAACTGAGAAGGGGAAACAAACTGCACTTCATGGTGGAGGAGGCAGTAAGGCGCAAAAGGAAAGGGCTGCAGCTCTTGAGGCCATTTTGGCTGCAAGGTCACGCATTAAAGAGGACTCTAAATCTGATTCAAATGGAAATTCTAAACCCTCACAAGCTTATAGTATAGTAGATGCTGCATCTGCTGCAGTGCATGGAAGATGTGCTGCTGCAGCTAAAGCTGCGTCGGAGGATAAAACTGCTGCTCGGATAGCCATGCACATGGCTGGTGAGAGGGCCCCTGTTAATGCTAAGCTGGTTAGTTTCTCTTAGTTTTTATTTTTCTTTAGACAGCACGCCACTAAATGGAGATCAAAACCAATGTGCCTCTTCACTCTCAATTTGTTCACCTACTATTTTCCAGTGTCATATAAGTGACTGAGCTGCTTCAATTGATTATGTTTTATGCCAGTATCAGACCTAGATGATTGAATTTTATTTTTTTTTCTATCAACCTGTGAGTTTAAGTCAGACTTTGAGTTATGGGAAATCCTACTCATGGTTGGTTATTTATTTATTTATTTAGCTTATTGCTTAATGCAGTGGAAATTACTTGGTGTATTTCTTTCCCTCCCCTTTCTTTTAAGGTAACATGTAAACATTTGAAAGGCTAGAATGTGCCATGCTCTTCTTTGACTTGAGATTTTGTTTCAGGTAAAGAGCCGTTATACTACTGGTGCTGCTTCACGATCATTCACTTCTACCTCTTTCGATCCTGTCACTAAAAATGATTTTGAATATGTCAAAGTTGAGAAAAATCCAAATAAGAAAGGTTATGTTCAGCTGCATACAACACATGGCGATCTGAACATTGAGCTACACTGTGACATAACTCCAAGGACATGTGAGAACTTCATCACTCTCTGTGAGCAAGGGTATTATAACGGAGTTGCTTTCCACCGAAGTATTCGGTATAGTAACCACATTTCTACCGACTTTCAGTTAATCTTGACACTGTTTGGTCTTGTGGCATCAGAGGAACATTGAGTTTAACCTATTATTTTTTCATTTTGTGTAGGAATTTTATGATTCAAGGTGGTGATCCTACTGGTACTGGTAGAGGAGGTGATTCCATATGGGGGAAACCATTCAAAGATGAGGTGAATTCCAAGTTGCTCCATTCTGGAAGAGGCATTGTTAGTATGGCAAACAGTGGACCTCACACCAATGGATCTCAGTTTTTCATCCTCTACAAGTCTGCCAATCATTTGAACTATAAACATACAGTTTTTGGCGGGGTTGTTGGTGGTTTAACTACATTGGCAGCAATGGAAAAAGTTCCTGTTGATGACAATGACCGACCTCTGGTTAGTAATTTGGATTTTTTTTTCCAGAATTTCATTTATAGTTTCTTTACTTATTGGTACGATTTCTACCAATATGTGGCTGCCATGGCAGTTGGAAAATACATTTGGGGTAGTGGAAAGTTTTAGTGTTCGTTTGGTTCACGGATTATTAATCCTAAGGTTAGTGTTAAACTAGGATTAACTAAGTAATGGGATTAATAATCCTATACCTTGTTTGGTAAAAAAAAAAAATCCTCATCATTAGCTAATTCTAGTACTAGTAATCCCTCATTTGGTAGAATATTTTATTTAAGTAGGGTATTGATAAAATAATAAAATCACCTAAATTAAATTAAATAAGGAAGGATATTTATTTTGATTGATAATTTATATTCAATTAAGTAATAGATTAAATAAGGAAGGTTATTTTTGGAAAATAACTTTAAAAAATAAGTTTATTTTTTGAAAGATAAAATATGTGTGTTAAGCTTAGTAATCTCATGAAGTAAGGATTAACTAAAGACATGGGGGAGGTGGTATTAGTTAATCCTTCTTTCATGGGATTACTAAGCCCTTAGGATTATTAATCTTGTACATAATTTATGAACCAAACAAAGGTTTAGAAGCTAATCCTATGGTTTAGTTAGTCAATCCCATAAACCAAACGAGCCATTATAGTTTTAAGGACTTCTGCATAGTTGTGCTTAGCAATTTTTTTTTGAAAGTTCAAAGACATTGGGGTAGTTCTATATCACATTTCTGGGCTCATTAAGATGATCACAAAGCATGCGTGTGCCATTTGCGAGGGTTATTTACTATAGGCCTAATGACCCACAATTTTGACCTTTTTTTTTGAAATTCTAACAAAGCTTTTTTTTTTTTTAATTTATTTAAAGCTGATTTGACAATTTCGTTATAATTCTATCCCACATTTTGAAATTGACTTAGATTGTGTCTTTACTTATATGGCAGCCCCGGTATAGATCCAAACTAACGATTTTACTACTTTTTCATTGTGACTAAAGTTACTGTGACAGCAAAAAATTATTTTACGTTTTATCATTTTAAAGTCAATTTATTTGTTTTATAAAAATAAATATTACAAAAATAATTCTTTCTCGCTCTTAACCCTGACCGCAGTTACTATTTCTGCAAAATAAAATAATAAAATTATCAAATCAATCTAACATGGTTGCCATATACGTACAATTGAATCAGTTTTGAAATAATTGCAACCAAGTTGCCAAATCAGACTAAACTTGAAAAATAAATTGGTTAGAATTGAAAAAATTCAGAAAAGAAGATATTTTTGTTTTATCATCAAGCTAATTTATGTAATAAGAAGTTGGTCAAATTGCCCATGGTTTATCATATGATTTTGCAAAATGTGTTTCCTGCATATTTTGCTGGTGAAATTGTCTATGATTGCTATGATTTTTTGTTGGCATATTTGTCTGACAGTAATTAAAAACGATTAGAACTTGGACATAATATATTACTTTTGGGCTTGTCAGTCATGAGAAAATGAGATCGAGCTTTTTATGATTCGGTGTTTTATTTTTGGATTGTTGTTCTGTTCTTACGCAGGAGGAGATAAAGATAATCAATGTAAAGATATTTGTCAATCCTTACACAGAACCAGACGAAGAAGATGAAAAAGAGAAGGCTGCAGAAGAGAAGGCCGCAGAGGATGAAGAAAATGTAAGTTTTTTGGACTAATTATACTGATTAATTAGCAGATTTTGATTGTGTCTATTGAATTTTTTTTTCTTGGATATTTACTCAGGTTTCTTCCCCTTTTTTTAACATTTCAGGACAAAGTTGGGTCATGGTATAGCAATCCAGGTACAGGAACAGCAGAATCCGGAACTGTGGGTGGTGGTGTTGGAAAGTATTTAAAATCAAGGAATTCTCAACTGGAATCTGCTGCAATAGACACCGGAGTATCAACAATAAGCGTAGCAAAGAAAAGAAAGACAGGAGTGTCAACAGCAGAGTTCAAAGACTTCTCCGGGTGGTGAGAATCCCCAAACATTGTACAATAGGCGAAACAGATGTCAGCAGTGTAACCAACACTGTACATATTCTTTTGAGGTGATGAAAATCAAACAGATACTGTTGAAGAGAATAGGCATTTTCATTAGGCACAATTAAAATTTTATTTCTCAAAGATGTATTATTAGTGAGAAATAGTTTAAAAAATTTTCTGATAACAAACAGATGCAGTCTTTGTCCAGTCCAAAGTGTGCCTCAGACACTTTTTTTTTTTTGTACAGGAGTAAGAATGAACATGTGCAAAGTTAAAAAATCAGGATTCCAACTCCCTTTCTACTGCAGCCTTTTACATGTTGCTATGATTAATTTGAAGGTGAATTGTCATAATCTCATGATGGACAACGAGGGCCATATTTTGATGGTTTTTAGTGATATGCTTCTTCTCTCTGAACTCAAAGAGACCCCAGTCCCAGCTGTTGTTCCATCTTTACCATTTGTAACTTTTTGACAACTAATTTTCACCTCTATTTTTGGTGCATTCTGCAAAGGAAGGATCATACATCCACTCCACTCCACATGGAGATCTTTTGTTTTTCTTTTTTTGGTCGATTTGAATGGGTCCTCCTATTATTACATGATAGGATAGGAGTTAACAGCCTTAAAAGTTGTGATCTCTTTACCTGAAACTTTCCTTTTTAATTTCTGCAACTCTTATATATATATAATTAATAATTGACTGAAAAACACACGTATGCTTATTCCATATATCTCAAGGTATTTATACAAGATACCTAGACCTATTTAAGGTAAGTCAACTATACATGAAAATTATAGGAATAATTACAGGAATATTACAGCAATTCCTAAATAAGTATACAGCTATATATGCTAAGTCTCCCCCTCAAGTTGGTGTATAGATATCACACAGGCCCAACTTGGATAATGATGGAAAAACGAGCTATTAGTAACAGCGTGAGTCATCATGTCAGTCAACTGAACTGCACGCTTAATGTAAGGAACCTCTATCATACCAGAATCCAGGTTATCCTTGATATAATTCCTGTCAAGTTCAATGTGCTTAGTTTGATCATGTTGTACCGGATTGTTAGCTATCTCAATAGCTGCAGTGTTATCACAATAAAGTACCATAGGTTTCTTTGGACCAAACCCGAGTTCTTTTAAGAGAATTTTTAACCAAGCAAGCTCTGTGGGTGCATGATGAAGAGCCCAGTATTAAGCTTCTGCTCTAGACAATGACACCACATTCTGTTTCTTACTCCTCCAAGTCACCAGATTACTTCCAACGAATGACACATAGCCTGAAGTAGACTTTCTATCTAATTTAGAGCCAGCAAAGTCAGAGTCTGTGTAACCCACAATATCTAAGTGCCCATGTTTGGAGAACATAATACCTCTACCTGGAGAGGACTTCAGATAAACCAAAATACGATTCACTGCATTCATGTGTCGATCACTTGGATTGTGCATAAACTGACTGACGACACTAACTGCATATGATAAATCAGGCCTAGTGTGGGTTAGATAAATCAACTTCCCCACTAGTCTCTGATATCTCTCCTTGTTAGTCGAAACCTGATCAGGATAAATAGATAGACTATGATTCACCTCAATGGAAGTATTCACAGGTTCACAGGCAGAATTACCAGTTTTAGCTAAGAGATCTAAAATATACTTTCGTTGGGAGAGGAAAAGTCCTTGCTTGGACCGAGATACTTCAACACCCAAGAAGTATTTTAGAACCCCCAAGTCCTTCATCTCAAATTCCTTGGTCAAATAGCTTCGAAGTTTCTCTATTTCACTAGCATTACTACCTGTAACAATCATGTCATCAACATAGACAATAAGCAAGGTAATATCATCATGGTCCCTCTTATAAAACAGAGTATGATCTGCCAAAGCTTGCTTAAAACCATACTCCTTCATCGAGTAGCTCAACTTGCTAAACCATGCCCTTGGTGATTGTTTCAACCCATACAATGCCTTTTTCAGCTTGCACACCTTACCTCCTCCTAGTGTAAATCCTGGAGGAGGATCCATATACACTTCCTCTATCAAATTACCATGGAGAAAAGCATTTTTTACATCAAACTGGCGTAATGGCCAGTCTAGATTGACTGCAAGAGATAGAATGACTTGAACGGTGTTCATCATAGCCACATGAGCAAAAGTCTCTTGATAGTCAATCCCATAGGTTTGAGTGTAACCTTTGGCCTCTAGTCTAGCCTTGTACCTTTCAACTGTCCCATATGACTCGTATTTCACTGTAAACACCCACTTGCATCCTACTGTCTTCTTTTCCTGTGGCAACTCAACCATCTCCCAAGTATAATTTTTTTGGAGAGCCTTCATTTTCTCTTCCATAGTAACCTTCCACTTAGGATCTCCAAGGGCTTACTGAAAATGACTAGGAATAGACACAGAAGGCAACTGAAGAGCAAAAGCTAGATGAGCCTTAGACAAACGATGATAAGAGATAAAATCAGAAATAGGATAAGTGACATTAAAAGATGACTTGGAAAAACTCAACCTATCAGGTTCTTTACGTTCACGAAGGGGATATCTCCTACCATGATCGTGATC
>CANYLF010361362.1:0-13041 GCA_948193215.1 Bocquillonia castaneifolia
TTATTATAAGACGAGCAACTTGTACATGTGTCATTTGATATATGTGATGCATAATGAATGTAACATTGTTATTTTCATCATCTATCTAGTATATAAGAAAAATATTAGTAAATTATTAGGAGAATTAATTTAATACTTTCAATTTTGTTATAATAATTTTAAAAATTATACATAAAATTTTTTATTAAGATTTATGTTTAAATATACTGGCAGTTTGGTGCTACCTCTTAAATTCATCCTAGGCTCAAGATGAGATTTTGGAAATGGCAATCCACAAATAGCAACTCTTCAATACAGCAAAACAGACAATACATGTATATTCTTTTCCATTATAAGTATCACATAATTATAAAGGAAACACTAGAAACAATGGAACATGGTATACAATCTGATCAAAACCCTATACATGTTGTGGAACCCGCAACTTATAATTAAAAAAATAAGGTCAAATTCGGTGGAAGCTTGGAATATTAGGCACTGAATATTTGAGTGGAAAATTGGCAAATTTACCAAGTTGAGAAGCCAAGTTTTTGCCTATAAATAGGCTTGGTTTCTTTGTTTTGAAAGCATCCAACACATCCGAATATCACACAACACTAAGAGAGTTGTGAGGTATGGGTGAGCGGGTGAGTTTAAAATTCAAGAAAATTGCGAGGTTTAGAGGGTTTGGGTAAAATTCTCTGGGTACCCTCTAGGTATATTTCTTGGATTTTGGGTGTGAGAAAAATATTTTATTTTATATTTTGTGGTTGTAATAATTTTTCATATAGTGAATATTTTTCTCAATTGTCTTTTGACAACGGCCGTGGTTTTTCTCTCGATTTGGAGTTTTCCCCGTAAATCCTTGTCTTGTTAATTTCTCTGTGATTGTTTGACTATTTTTATTATTTTTATTAAAGGTAGTCTGTGAGGCAATAGGGGAATTTTTTCCAACAACTGGTATCAGAGTTTGATTGGGGTATTAATATCGACTTATCGTACGCTCTGTGGTACCACTAAGGAGAACTCTCCATATTAGAAAATAAGTTAGATTATTATTTACTTTATTTTTTATTAAGCCTACAAGTACCTTTGGTACGTTGGAGTTTTGATGTGTGTTTTACACTAAAGTAAAAGCACATAAAAAATGTCAGTAACTAAATTTGATGTTGAGAAATTTGATGAAAAAATTAATTTTGCCTTATGGCAAGTGCAAGTTAAGGATTTGTCAATCAAGTCTGGATTGTACAAAGTATTGAAGGGAAGGCCAATCCCTTTGACCAGCGGAAAAGATTCAAAAATATCCGGTGACAAAAGTGGAGACTCAGGAAAGTTCACGATAAGCGATGAAGACTGGGAGGAGCTAGATATGAAAGCTGCCAGTCAAATTTGTCTCAGTTTAGCAAAGAATGTTCTTACTAACGTTGTTGGACTGTCTACAATAAAGGAGATATGAGATAAACTTGAAAATTTATACCAGTCAAAAAGTGTTTCAAATAGACTCTATTTGAAGGAGCAATTTTATAAAATGCAGATGGAGGAAGGTACAAAAATTTCAGATCATCTGAGTGTCCTGAATGGAATTATTTCTGAATTGAAGACTCTTGGAGTTAAAATAGATGAGGAGTATAAAACCCTGCGACTCATCTTATCTCTTCCACTTTCCTACAAACACATGCAACCTATTTTAATGTATAGGAAGGAAACTGTTGTTTACTTTGAGGTGACGAGTAAACTAATTTCTGAAGAAAGAAGAATGAATGCAAAAAACAGACCTTCAGGAAATTCAGTGTTTGTTGTTTGTGAGCATGGGAAGAAGAAGAAAAACTCTGTGAAGAAGAAGAAAAACTCTGTGAAGAAAATTGTATGCTGGGGATGTGGTCAAACTGGCCACGTAAAGAAAAATTGCAGGAAAGGTGAAGCTGATTCGGCCAATAGCTTCTGAGAAGAAGATGATGTTACCAATATTGTCTCCCTAGAAGAGGGAGATGGTGAATTTAATTAAAAAAAATATATGTCCTCATGGCATGATCGCTACCACTGGAGATGCCATAAAAGAAGACATATGATTGGTAGCATGTCTACGGATTTGTACACGGGCATTGGTTGATAATTATGCAAGATGTGTGTTGGAACAGAGAAATGTTGATGGCTAATGAACTTCCGGAAAATCAGTATGGAAGTTGTACCATAATTTATTAGCAAGTTTTTCAAAATGGGCCGAGGTAAAATTTTTGGAGTTGATATTAATTTCAAGTGGGTGTACTTTTTATGGTGGAGTATGATAATTCTTATTTAAGAATTATGATTGTCGGTGACAGACAATGGTTTGGTATGTAGCGCATGATATTTTTTATAATTATGGTGGAAATTGTTGTGGAACCCACAACTTATAATTAAAAAAAAATAAGGTCAAATTCAGTGGAAGCTTGGAATATTAAACACCGAATATTTGAGTGGAAAATTGGCAAATTTGCCATGTTAAGAAGCCAAGTTGTTGCCTATAAATAGGCTTGGTTTCTTTGTTTTGAAAGCATCCAACACATCCAGATATCACACAGCACTAAGAGAGTTGTGAGGTGTGGGTGAGCGGGTGAGTTTAAAATTCAAGAAAATTGTGAGGGTTAGAGGGTTTGGGTAAAATTCTCTGGGTACCTTCTGGGTATTTTTCTTGGGTTTTGGGTGTGAGAAAAATATTGTATTTTATATTTTATGGTTGTAATAATTTTTCACATAGTGAATATTTTTCTCAGTTGTCTTTGACAACGGCCATGGTTTTTCTCCGGATTTGGAGTTTTTCACGTAAATCCTTATCTTGTTAATTTTTCTGTAGTTGTTTTACTATTTTTATTAAAAGTAGTTTGTGAGGTAATAGGAAAATTTTTTCCCATCAACACATATATATAAATTAAAAAGCCAACTTAGGAGAGTTGGTATAACTGGTAAAGTCACATTGATGGGGAAAGGCTCACGTTGTGGGTTCGATCCCCACTCTTACAAAGTACCCGGCTTGTGTGGTCTGGTAGTGTGGTAAATAACTAGATTTTTGTTGGACGCCGACACCAAAACAGAGAATTAATCTAGATAAAGCCTAAAATATCCCCATTAGGTAACACTTAACAAAAAAAAAAAAAAGAATAAATAAAAAGCCATCTACAAGGTTGGAATATAGCCAAAAACAATATGTTTTTTTATTCTCAAAGTTGAGTCAAACTGATTGAAAGTTTTGGATGTTAAGGAAAATTTTTGTACATGAACATGTCAAAATAATAAAAAAAGAGATTATAATTTGACGATCATGTCAAGTATAACCAGAAAACAAATTTTGTGCTTCGATCATATAAATTATGTCCACCACTATAACAATTAATATGTTATTTTTTCCCTAATTAAAGTGAGCATCAGACATTCTTCAAATAACACTGCTCTACATTGATAAACACAAAATTCAACATGCGAAGAGATGGTAACTTTAACTAAAACATGTGTTAATAATAATGAAAAAATAAAACTCAATTTAACTGGTGAAATCAAAAGAAAGTGATGTTCAGAATGACAAACTTGCATAAGGTAGAATTTTAAGGTGAGCTACAGTGTTCTTTTTAGGTATTTTTTTTAAATTTTGGATGAAAATTAAAGCTGTTGTAAAGAGATTTTCAATGAAAAGGGAATAAAAATTTTATGAAAAATTTAAATTTTAATATTTATATTTGTATTTTTAATATTTGTATTTTTTTTAAAATTATATTTAATCTATCATATCTTTAAAATTACTTTTAATACTTTTCACTTGAATAAAATAACGAGTTTTCAGTAACCGTGTTTACATTTAGGGCTGAAATGAATAATTATTGAAAGTTTAAGGACTTAAATGATAACAAATAATTAAGAGCTTACTTGTTCTCAGACAGAAATTTGACGGGCTTATTTGGACTTTTTGCCAAGTAAAAACAAAAATATCAAAGGTAAATAATTTTTAATAGCAATTATATTTACATGACATTTAAATGAAAATATGAAAAAAAAAGAAAATATGAACATTCTTAAAAAACAGAAATTATTGTTGTCTTGTCTCAAAAAAAAAAAAAAAGTTTATTTATTGTCTCCACCTTTGCTGGCTCTGTTTTCGCGCCCCTTTTCACAAATCGAAACACCGTCTCACTTTCACGCTCAATAGAAAACCTTTATTAAAATATTAATTGATCTATTGCGCAATCCATATATATTATATAAACAGATTTTCTATTATCGCTCTCGCTTTGCACCTATTGGGTCCATAGAAGAAGAAAAAGAAAATGGTTTGGAATTACCCAGAAATAACCTTAGAGGAAATGATGAAACTAGTGAAAGGGTTTGTTGATATAATGATTTTAGCATCTGGGTATCAATCCTCTGGTCTTTTAGCTCACTGGGATTCTCACAATATCAAGGAAGCCTTCCAATGGGCTTCCTTCTTTGAACATGTACACTCGCTGTTTTCTTTTTTCCCTTTGTATCACTACACTCTTTCTATTCTTTTGTTTTATCGGTTTGTTTTGTGAATTCTTTTGTTAAATGTGCTTTCCTTTTGTTTTAAGTTGAAAGAATTGAACTTTATCGGCTGTTATTGAATTCTTGAATTTGTGGACTTTCTAAGAAAATGTTAAAGTGAAATTGGCATTGTCTTGATTATAATGTTTACAGGTGCTTGAGCAGATGAGCAGTTCAGATGTTTACCAGGGCTCCGTCAAGGCACTTGATGTGGCCATTCATCAAATGACATCCGGTCCTTCTTTTCCTCAGGTAGTGGATTGTGGATTGCATTTTATTTCAAACAATGACTGTATAGTTAGTTCTGTTACTTATGTATCACTATATCTGTTTAAAAGTAGGGTCTTGCGGATTTGTCATTTCATACACTTATCAGGGCAAGAAATTTTGTTCTAGCACATCTGTTCCATACTTTACCATTAAGGGATTCACATCTTAGGGCTATTCTAACAGCGATAATTGAGATGGATCTTGAAAGTTTTTCAAGATCAGAGCATGGTTGCCTAAGTGTTTATCTCAACAAGTTAATGATGCACAATACACAACTGAACTCGGTTCTAGATCGAATGGTTCCCGTCCAGAATTCAGCTACTGAGTTGGAAGAAATTGGTGCTAAAGAGACTGGAAAATGCACTGATGATGACTTGACAACTTTCACTCTTCAAGAGCTACTCAGAAGGCAGTCTGCTGTGTCGTGCATATTGACAGTTGAGACAGGCTTAGAAGTCCTTTCTAATGCCACAGGACATAGCAGTTTGACCGATTTGTGTAGGGACTTATCTGAAGAAGAGCCAAAGCTTGAAAGAGCTCAAGCATCAGTGGGGTATGTACTATATTTCCTTAACAAAGTATAAAAAGTATTATTTCATTTATGTCTGCCATTTAGTTTTCTTGCCAACACATCTGAGTAAATCATGCTTTTTACTTGTTAACTATTGACCTTTATGCTAAAAATGTAGTGGAGTTGAGTTCTGAATTTGTGATACTTTTTACCTCTTATAATTTTACCTACAAATGCTATAAAAATTAGAATAAGAAGTTAAATTTAGGCCTGTTTAACTTGCTCTGGTGTTTGTAAAATAGTAGCAGTAAAATGCTTTGGATTGGTTTAGATTGAAAACTATGTGCTCAGTGACATGTTGGATCAACTGTTCTGATCCAACAATTGTTGATGAGCTGGAGATTCACAAGTTTTTCTAAAACTACAGCACATTTATATTCATATAATTTCATGCATTGGTTCATTCATAGGATCAGTTGACGATTTGAATGGCATGCTGCTAGAATGATAAAACTATTCTTGGTGCTTCACCCAACAACTCAAGCTTTTGGGTTGAATGGTTCTTTGACATGGGATCAGGGACTCTATGATTGACAGGTCTAGAGTTTTATCTGCTATTGGCAGAATTGTACATGTAATAGCAAAAGCAATAATGTTGTCACATATTTAGTACTAAATGGCCATGATGATAAATAATGAGAAATGGTTTTGACACTGATTGGCAGAATAATACATGCAATAGAATTAGCAATAATGTTTTCACAAATTTATTACAAAATGAGGATAAGCTGTTTTTTTTTTTTTTAAAGAAAAAAGCAATTTCTTCTAAATCTCCTCTGTATTTACATATCAATCTACCCTTTTTACTGTGTATTACCTGAGAGGACACATCAAGCAAAGTAAAGAATTTAAAGTGAGATCATGCAGTTTTCTGATGGTTGTTTTCTCTTTTCCAGTAAGTAATTCTTGCTACTTATAGGCCTAAAATGAACATTATTTGGCTTTGTGTACAGGAATGTAAACCAACTGGCAGATTATATCACATGGAGTCGCTGGAAATCAAAGAATCTTTCGTATTTTCTTCACAAGAGAACTGTCAGGTTGGTCTCAGGTGCTAGCATGATATTTTCTGGCCCTAAGCTGTCCTGGGTGCGAGTTTTGGACCAGCTGAATATTTCAGCACAGTGCAAGGAGAATAATGACTTGTGTGAAACAATTGTAAGTTAATTCATCATTGAAGTGTATACACATGTGTTGTCTTAAAAGTTCTTTGCAATTTCTGAAGGCTTGATCATGCATATTAAACACACATTTGGTTCGTGTTTAACAATTTCATTATCATATATTACTCCACACAATGTGTGAATTAGAGTTTCCTATCGTGTGCTTATTTTTCGTGAAGAAACATGTCCACAAATGGTACATATATAGTTTGCCCTTGATGGTTTTTAGAAATGATAATTTGGATGGCTGAGGAAATTGTCTTTAAGCTTTTGATGCATGCTCATTTACATAGTGTGGCACATCAATTGGTTTAAAGTTAGCAGTGTTGATACATTCAACTTCATTAGATGCTGTTCAATACGAAAAGATTAGACACTAGGCATGTTAAGCTGGGAATTTTTAGCATTTAATGCGTTCTGAATATTTGTAGTTCCTTAAGTTTCTTGTTGTGTTATTGATTAAATAGTGATTTCCTTTTTGATCTGTTCTCTTATAGTTTTCAATATGGAAAATGTCTATTATGCTGCAATGACGTTGAATTCAATTCGTATTCATATTATTGACCTCAATTTTTTTGTTTGTACATTTTTTAATCGCATCTTCTTCCTTGAGACAGGAACTCATGCTGCTTGGATGTATTACAGGCAAATGGAATTGCCTAATTGAATATTTCATGTCAGTTTCTTATCACACCTTCAAAATTGCAAACTTGTATCGGGAAGTCTTCAACTTCCTTGCAGGAAGATCTCAAAGTTATCATTCTATTGAAGAATCAACAGATCCAAAGGTGTTTAATGCTTGGTTTTGTTTAAGTCATATTAATTTAATAATATAATTCTCTGTTCATGCATGCATGCATGTGAAGAGCGATTTCTTGACATGAAGTATAGCAGTTGCTTCTCTTAATCTACTTCCATGGCTTTCCATTGTATATTTTTTTTTATCAATCCAATTGTTGAATTAAATATTTACCTTGCACCATATGCATGTCACCTTTATCTGTCAATTTTAAACTTCCATGCAAGCACTTGGACTCATCTTATGAGAAGTATAAAGTGAAACTGTATAAAAAATATTCACATGGAGGGGATAGCTGTTTATTATTGATCCGGAACTTGGTATGTGTGAATAGAATCTCCTTTCTTTTCTGTGTCTGTTTCTTCTGTTTTGTTTGTTCTCTCTCTCTTTTTTTTTTTGAAGAAAATTAAATGTGCCCTGTAGTATTTCAAGGACTAGCAATTTAAGGAACTGTTCTCATACACTCTCTCTCAATCTCTATTATCCATCTACATTTGTATGTGCAAGACATTTATGAATCTTCCAGTTTTACCTTGACTTTTAGTTAATCAAGTACTGTCAATCAGGTTTTCAGCTAATCTGTCATCCATTATATAAAAGTTTTTTTTTGTAGATGCTTATTTATTAGTTTGCAAATAAATGCTCTTACATTTGGCATCTATATTCTAGACTTTTTGAGCTCCTTTACATCACTTTTGTGATTGATTCAAGTTGTGTTTTTGACAGGAAAGTGGCATTCTTGAGTACTTGGCTGGGTTGCTGGATGGGCAATTTCATCAATTATGGAAACTTCCCCCTGTCCTTGTAGCTGCTGCAATTCCATTCTGGTAATATCCCAGTTTATCTCTTCAAGGTCTTGCTTTTCTGTGAATTTTAATCATTTCATTTATGTAGAAAGGAGTTCTGTTGAGTTTCCTTTTTCAGACTTGTTATGGTTGTACTTTTTTAATACATGGTTCATTCAATTCACTGAAACCATCTCCTCCAATGAAAAACATTTAAATATAAAGTAAAGGAAAGGGGATAATGGAGAACCTCAAAGGAGCTGGTCAGCTCCTATGGGTTCTCTAAATCATGCTTCTTCCATCAATAAAATTTTACAAGCTCGTAATTTCCCTATTTGTGATTGAAGATGCTGATAATCAGTGTTGTGCAGGTCTCCTCTGTTTAGGTTGTATCTACATGAAATAGAGACTCAATTCAAGGGAGATTCTTCAGCAATGAGGTTTTCTTATTACAACTGCCTCCACCCTTGTTATGAAATATAATTGTTTTTTTGACACACTTTCCGTGTATATTTCCTTTTCAATCGACATTGGGCTCGTTGTGCAGATGCTGCAGTTGTATCCACGACAGAAGAGAGCATGAGGATTGTAAGTGTATTCAATCTTGCCACCATATACCTATACTTTTGATTTAGTACATTGTATCTTTGGTTAGCAATCGTGACGCCGGGAATATTAAATTTCATTGAATGGTACAACATGTCATTTTACCTTCTAGATAAGATCTTTAGTACAAGAAATATTGAAAATTGATGGAACCCAAAGTAGTAATTCCTTATTACATCTTTGTTCTAAATTTTTGATACCAGGAAAAATGTGATAAAATGGACATTTCATACTTGTAAGCAATAATGGTTCCATATGTTCACAACTTTGAGAAAAACTTATTAATGTGAATCATTTTTTTTCTGTCTATAGTTTTCAGTCTATTTCATACCTTATCATAACATCCAACAGTAGCACTGTGTCATGATGTGTATAAATACATTGAACCAGAACTGAATTGGCAAGCTAACATCACTGGGCAGCCTAGTAGGTCTTAACTTGTTTGAAGCCCACTTAATAAGCTGAAATGTTATGCAAGGTGCCCTACCATGTGATCATACCAATTTAGTGACAGCTAGGCAGACACTATCATTTCTGCCATAGGATAGAATATTTACTGATTTTATGCAGGAGAAAAAAGTGCAAGTTAAGATAGTGGGATAAATTGGATAATTTAAGTACAGTCTTGGATTTTTAGGATCACTAGCCCTTTGTTGTTGCTGATGTCCCTTGTTTTAACAGTACTCTAGCTTATTTTTTGTCTGCATGTTGATTAATGGGCTTGATGCTTGTGAAGATCCAGGTTGCAAAATGTGCAAGCATCTTTATTAGAAGCCCGCCTCATCTGTGAATGATGAATAAGTGGAAATTCCAGGTTCTTATCATTATAGTATACTGGTCATGACCATGAACATTCACATCCTAGTTCCTTGATAAGAATAATTAAACAAGTGCTGGTAGCGAGAGTTCACTAATACTCATAAAACATTTGCATCTGATATTTTCTTTCTCTTGTTATATAATTCTACAAATTATCCTTTAGTGGCGTTTCTGTGAGATTTTTACAGCTTTTACCTTTATTGTAGTGCGTTCCTTAGCATAAAACCCTTGAAGGAATTTTTTTTTTTTGCTAACATGTGCAGCCACTATGGCTGATGTTATCCAGGTCAATTAGCTGAGAGAATATGGTGTCTTCACATTATTCATGTTTGTGGATCTCATGTAACATATGGTGCCTGCAGTGCTTGAAAGTTAAGCGCTACCATGCTGGTCTTGGTGAGAACCTTCTCTGCATGTCTTGATATTTACTTGTGAACTAATGGACATCTGAACAATTACACGACTAGCATCCTAAAATCTTTTACTGCACAAGCTTACAACTTGTTGCCAAGTGAATTTCTGGTTGCCAATATAGTCAGAAACAGAACTTTCTATTCATGTTTAATGTAATTTTTGTATTTTGTTTCATAAATGTCTCTTCCTCGATATTTTTTAAGTTTTCATCCAAATAGTTGAAGTTGTGACATATTCTGGTGGTCGATAAAATGTTAGACTTCTGATCTTAACATGCCAAGTGTATTTCTTGCTCTCTTGGGTTCGTCATTGATGGAATTGTGAATTACTTTCATGTTGGGAGGCTTTGATGCGTGTCCAAATATCAAAATAGGAATTTCTACGTGTATCTACAGTGTTCACGGATGAGAAGTGGTTTGAACTTTGAGCAAGTCATCTTGATACGGTCGTTTTCATTTGTACTAAATTTTGTGCGTGTGTCTCTCTGATCACCTGTCCTCCTGATTCCACTTCTGGCTTATACAAGAAAAACTATTCATCTTAAAATCATGTGATATGATAACTTCTATTTTTATGATGAATGATATTTTCTAGCCCACAGATTGCCTTTGCATTTATTTGTGGTCTCTATTGTATGTGAAGTGTGAGCCAACTTAAAAATGAAAAAGATAGTATGTAAAAGAGTGTGATTACTATAGGTCTCTTTCTCTCTTTAGGTATGGACGGTGTGAACCTTTTTTTATTTTGTCATTAACCTCATCTTACTTTTTCTCTTTACAGATGATTCCCGGGAAACTTTACCAACCATGAGTAAAACAGAAGGAAAATCACAAACGGAAAACTACTATCTACTTTTTTGAAAAACCAGTCTGAGTAAAAAGATCCTATCATCACACTTGATATTACATCACTAGCTGTGTCTCAATCCTTCATCAATGTTGGGACCCAATATGACTAGTTGATTTAGCAAAGTTGAAGGCTCCCTTCATAATAATGTTTTTTTTTTGGGCCTCCACTAATGCAAGAGTGACAAATGTTGCCATCAGTACTAGTGCTGCCTACTTGCTGGTATTGCTATATGAGAGACCAACCTTTGGTTTTCTACTTTGTTTCAAATGGTGTTTTATGCATCATCTTGCAATACAAACTGTCCTTGTATCAAGAGTTGAGAAAGAAGGTGCGGATGAAAATATCGAGCGAGAGCATGAAGAAAAACCAGTTTCTAAAGTGGAGGAAAAGAATTGCAAGCACTGAAACTGCAATTACACTTGGTAATGTTAAAAGTAGAGTATCATTTCCTTCTTGCTGTGGATGGCATGTTCTAAGGCAGCTGCTATGGAAGTTTAGCGCACAATGGAAGCAAGCTTTGGGGTGGCAAAAGAGCAGTGTAAATTACGGCTATGATATTCGAAGCTATTCTCTTAACTTCGATGATGGTCACTACTATAGGCATGACCCATCAAACGGTTCTCGATGAAATTTTCTCATTCAGAAATAAGTGATCTGATTATTATCAGTCGCACCACAGGACCACTATTAAGATATTGGGAGTATTACAATCCAAATCCAATATTCGTTGGTTTGAGTTGTAATTTTTGTAATTATCTGTTTTATATTGTTGAAATCAGTGAGGTGGGTGGGTTGTCTAGCTTTTGAGCCATGCCGGTTTATCTATAGTTATTTTTTGTAATTAGCCTGGAAATGCTCTTTTTCCATTTTCTTCTTTCTCTGTTTATAGATGTGAAGAAAGAAGCAATGCAGGAAGGACTACCAGGTGCTTTAATTCTTGTATTCAAGTTTGAGCTTTTGGATCTTTTCTTATTCAAGTTTGAGGTTTTGGATCTTTTCTTCTCCTATTTCTCTACAAATTAGTTACTGAAAATATCAATTCTCAAATGCATCTCTGCTTATGCCTGATTCATGCTGGATTTTAATTGACTATTTGCACTGGCTCTTTGCTAAGTTCAGTGTTTGTCTTGTCCCAATAGTATCTTTTACTATTCCATTTTCCTTTTTTTTTTTTTCCTGGCACATTGAAAAATCTTTTAACTTTGACAGGATGATCCTAATAGCAACCCTTTTGAGATTAGAATTGAATGACATGAATCCTAATTTTGTTGCTTGGAATTTCTTTTGGTTATTATGGGATGGGGAAGATTATCATAACAGTAACTTATTTGGTTAGTGAAAGATGAGGAAGAATATATAAATAAATATATCTATAAGGTGCTACAATAATTGAATACCCTATATTAGTCATGTCAAGTGCTTTAAAATGGCCACTTCAGATCGGTAGTACATGTATCTGTGCAAATGCATGATTTGTACAAATATTATGAATAGTTAATCTCTTATTTGTTTATTGTCAAATAGAGAAAGAGGTGATAAGTTTTAGCGGGCTTCTCAATTTCTCTAGGGCCACGCCCACACCCACACACCCCATTTCTTTTCTCTTTTTCATTTTCCTTTGTCCCCCATTCCCCTTGTTTAGTCAAATGATAATTATATGGTTTAGGACTTCAAAAGTTATAATTGAAAATTAAAATTATTAATTAAAATTTACATAAATTATTATCTAGAAAAATTACACTTTAAAAATATAAATTAAATATTTGATTTTTATTTAATTAGTGGTTATGAAGAATCATTCTTTGGACAAACTTATAATATCATTTTTGTATATTAATGATGTTATAATTTATTTTGCTTCCTCTTGTATTATAAGTCCCTATTAAAATATTCTCCTTAATAGTTAATAGTTATAAATTTTTTAGCGAAATTTCTTAATTAATAAATAATAAAACTATTACTTAATTATCTTAAATTCCAATTGAGGAACTTCATTTTCTTCTCAACCTGTATTTTTTTACATTTTCATCCTTTTCTTATATTTATATTGAAAACATTTTTATTATATTTAATTATATTTTTCAAATTTTTATTATATATTAAATACACATATGTCTCCCAAGTATAATTTAGTAACTATAATCGATTTTAGAGTCTTCGAATTCTCATTTTCAACTTAAACAAAATGTTAAATATAAAAGAGACGTCTATATGCAATGAGGTTTTATAATTTCTAGGTGATGGCTTCACTCTATG
>CANYLF010361687.1:0-10336 GCA_948193215.1 Bocquillonia castaneifolia
ATTGAAAGTTTACTCAAATTGTTTATAGACAAAAAGAAATGTTTCTATTTAAAACTTTTTGAGACATTTTTCATTCTATAACATTTTTTATATTGTCTCTAATAGTTGAATTCTTTTGAGACGTTTTATTTTTTCATCTCCATTAATAATCATTTAGTGACAATTTTTTATTTAGAGACAATTTTGTCCCAATTATTCATATTCTTTAGAGACGATTGATTTTACATTTTCATCTTCTATAATTACTAATTAGAGACATTTTTATAATTATCTCTTTAAATGTGATTTTATATTATGCTATTTTTATTTTTTTATTATGAAAGATTTATGCTTTTAATTTTTCTATATTCCAATATATAAAATGGACATAAATAAATGAGAAAAAAACAATTGAATGAATTTTGAAGGGAAAAAATATGTATATATCTCAAATCATTTAAATTACAAGCCATGTGCTCATGCCTACACATGTCAAGTCAACAATTTTAAAAAGAATACACAAGAAAAATACCACAGGTTACCACCACTATACAATAATAAACTACTAGAGCTATTACAGCTGCGACAGGCCATTATTAATTCATCCACAAAAGATATATTGTACCGATCTCTTTGATTTTTCTTCAAAGACTAAGCAGCTGCTAGATGACTAAGTTAGAGACATCTCCAGCTGCTTGAGGCTTGGGATAATTCTGTGCCATCATCCACAAAAAATCAATCCATACAAAAGAAGGAAGAATACAAGAATTTACCTGAAATTTTTATTAACATGCACTGCTTTCCTGCACAGCAAGAACGAAACAAATAAGCTCACCTCAATTAAGTGACTAGAAAAAACTGAAACAACTAAAGCATTAAATCACATATTATAATTGAACATATAAATCACTAAATCACCTATTATAACTGCGTGAATAAGTCGGTCCTCAAGGTAAAGCCATGTAGAATTGATATGGATTGACCTCTATTATAACATCAATATATCCACGACGCAAATAAAACCATACACTCAAAACAGATGATACCTGGTCTTTAAAACCAGTAGGATCATGCTCCATAGAATGATTCTTGGCATGCTTGGACAGAAATATAAAGTTTCAAAAAAAAGTTGGGACAAAATAAGTCCAAACTACAGTTTCCCTGCTAACCTTTTTATATCCAAACTGTCTGATCTTATCCTCTTTTCCCAGTCAAACTAGACAAGGCAGCAGAACTAGCAGCAGGATTTCTGACAATCTCAATTAGCTGCTATAATGATTTTGAAAATCCAGGTTTTGCAGCAAGCTGAAAAAGATAATTGAGTAATAACTTTTGACTCCTCAACAACTAACGCTTAAATAAGTGAACTAACTTTGCACAATTAATATGGGCCTACACTACATTGTGCTTTACCTTGCAAGCATTCCCAGACAACATACAGAATTTGATTCCATGAAAGCACGTTGCTCATCCACTTTCTTTAAGTATGCTCTTGCTGAATTTCTGACCAGCTGCTCCTTAAAGCTATCAAAGCCTGCGAGCTTGTAATTTTTTAGATCATTAATTAAAGACTTCAAATATAGCTTAGCTGAATTGAACAGAAAAAGGTTGCATGCCTGTCACAAGAAGGAAGATCTTGCTAAGTGTTTCACCTGGAATGCCCTCTGAAATAATAGTGTTCACAGATGAGCAACATGGAACTTTCACCAATTTAAGTAAAAACTTTAGAGATCACATTTCTGATCAGTACTTACAGGGTGGTTCCTCAGAAACAATTATAGCCATTGGGCCTCCACACTCACCGCATCCAGATGATATATCAACATCTTGAAAAGACCACCATTGTGGACCTCCATGATTGAGAAAAAGATCCCCACTAACCAGGTCTACCTGTAGTTTTCACAAGAGCTTATCAGTTCATTTAATTTAGATTAAGTTCTGGAATAGGGATTGGCAAAATAAAATCATATTACTGGAAGAGTTCAAATAAATATAAGAAGAGTTCAGTATTCTAAAAATAAACAGTTTGGTTTCCAAGAGCAAAAACATGTATCCTAGCAGCCAAAGAAACTAACAAAATCTGCCATAGGAAATCACCAGGAGGCTGCATTGATATGTTCAAACCTACTGCTGTTTCAGATGACTGGTCAGCCCTTTTCAGCTGCATATATTTTACTTTGTTCATTGAGATGAACTCTAAAATTACTGCTACTTCTGTTGCTGATGATCCATGTTGCATCACTAGCAATAACCACTTTGAAGAATTTGACATGTGGAAAGTAAATTAGAAACTTCAATTATGCTAGTGTAACAAGAATAAATAAAAAGTGGTCAATCACGGTAATAAAAATAATGATTCTTAAACTTCAGTTCCTGCATTAATATCAATTGAGTACAATAAAAAGAAACTTGATTACACTTTTTGAATCTTGTCAAGAAATCTAAGCAATAAAGAGTCCTAAAAAATCATCTCGAATTCCTTAATTTGTTGTAGTGTTATCAAAGGCGTACCTGTGAATTAGGAACATAAAGATTCCCATCTTTGCACTTTATCCGATGTGCATCTTCAAGGCTAGTTGCATTTCAAACAACAGCAGGAGTGTTGATAGCATACCTAGTTGGACTAGTGAAATTCCAATAAAACACAAAGAATGTACCTTTGTATCATTTTCAGCACACTCTTTATATCATAGATATGAAATGTATTGTAAGTCAAGAAATTAAGTGGTCATCACTGTTTATATCATAGATATGAAATGTATTATATGTTAAGAAATTAAGTAGTCATTAAAGAGGAAAGGCTACAATGATAAAGAATTGAAGCTTCCAAACTCACAGTTTTTGAAGCGTCAAAACTGGCAACGGCACTAGTGCCCTGCCAAACTCCAATGACTTGTGAAGCTTTAAGTGCAGCAGTAAAAGCAAATGCAGAATCATGAATCGCACATCCACCCTGTTGTTCACCATTTCTAAAAGGTCTATACTACAGCTCACAAAAAACCCTGATGTTCTTTAGTGTCATCATTGTATCAGCTAGATGAACAACCTAAATTAATCTGACACGGGATTCCTTATCGCGAGGATTAATCAAGCAATACTCAAGCTCGAAATGATTATCATGAATAGGCCAGACAGCCACATAAGAGCCAATAAATTGATATGCAAAGGCAGAAACTTTATTAATATGTCTATCATCAATGTTATATATAGTTGCAGCATCAGCTTCACATCCTATAGTGGGAAGTAATTTGATATTTCTATAAGTAAAAGAAAAGGCTTGAGATTGAGCAAGAGTAGGATATTGAGTCTGCCAATCAAAAACCTTAACATCGCACTTTCTATAAGCTTTAGACACAACAGATTCAGGAAGTTCAATGGGATTTCCATCAGTAGAAAATTTTGCCCCAAATAGAAAATATATATAGAATAAATACTTCTTCTATGAGAATCAAGTTAATATATCTATTATAAGAATTAAAAACTTTCAGGATATGCTAGCTTCTGCATAGAAGCTCGTGGACTCGTACTAGTAGGAACAAAAACGCAAAAAAGACAGCGGAAAAGACTAGAAAGAGAATTCAAGGTTATTTTTTTGGCAATGATATTGCTTTCATGCTTTGCAAAAGTAAGAATCTCCACTCACAATAAAATTATAGACTAAAGGAATAAGGTACTACGAAGACTAATTCGGTGAATGAAAATCAATCAATGGGATCCATCATCATGGTGAACCAAAAGTGTTCTCAGCCTTAGGAAATTCGAACTATAAAATGTCTCACATAATAATTAATCCCAAAAAAGGTGTAAAACATAATTTGAAATTAAAATTTTGTACTCACCGCTATACTCTCCAGGCGTCCTGTTTTAGGTGAGGGCTCATATCTCGACTCATAGAAACAATATAATGTCCATGTAAGAGATCAATTGCCTACTCCACATGCACACCACAAACGAAAATACAGTCAGTAAATCATTCAGAACAATATGGAAAAGCTAAGCTCTTCTCAAGGCATACAAAAATTAGGGAGAAATTAAAATTGAATTAGGTTTTAATAAATTAGGTTTAATTACCTTTAGAGAGATTAGAAGTTGATGGAGTTGAAGCAAATGCGAAATCGGCAAGATCATAAAGGGAAATTAGAAACAAAAAATGTCTCATGTGTAATGTATTTGAAAAGAAAATTACGCGTATTTGAGATTTTCACATAGAAGAGAGAAATTTAATGGAGAATAGAAAATCAAAGTGAAGAAAAAACGACTAAAGAATACAGCAAAAGTGAAAAGAAAAGCTTCATACCTGATAAAGAGATCTAGGGATTTGGTGAATGAGAAACTGATAAAGAGAAACAAAAGAGTTTAATGGAGAATAGTACATATAAAAACAAAGAATTTTCCAGATGAATTCTAGAATAAAGGAACAGAGAAGGGATTTTAAGAGCCAAGCTAGTAAATACCATCGCCTAAAGTAAGTTAACATTCATACAAGATCTCTCTCCTTTACTGTTTTTAATTTTGGGAAAATGAAGCTCTAATTTATGGTTAATAATATATAATGGCCAAGGCAATCAAATGGAAGAAAGGAAATGTGGGAAACAATAAGGTAATTTTATTTACAAATTATAAAAATTTAATTTTAGAGATGAATTCTGTAAAACGTCACAAAGTATATACATAATTTTTTTAGACACAAAAAATATTGTCGTCCGTGTAAATTGATAGGAAAATTTAAGAGACCCAAAAATTTTATACAACTTATTTTAACACTTCTCTTCAAAACGTCCTAAAATAATACATTTTGTGACGTTTTTATTTGGTGTCTATCAATAACTTTTAAAAACAATAAAAATTCATAATTGAATTGAATTTATCGGTGCAATTTAAACAATACAATGGAGGGATGTTTGCGATTAGAAAGTGCATCTTATTAAAAATGATTTAATAAAAATATCTTTAAAAATGCATCATTAGTGACGATTTTTTAAGCGTTTTTTAAAAAATCATCTCTAATTCCTCAATTTGTTGTAGTGTGTGTAAGCTAGATAGATGCAAGTGCTTCCAGGAGTATGCAGTGGCATCATCAGGAATTGGAACTAAAGGGGGCAAAAATAAGATGAAGAATTAGAAGAATCAATAGCTAAATAAAATCTATTTTCAAAAATCAACTAATGTTTGGAGGGTTTATTATTATTATTTTCAATTTTAATGCAATACAGAATTAGGAGAATCAATGGTAAGAGCAATTTGAAAAACACTTGTTGTCTAAGCTGTCTAATGATTTATAATAAAAGCCAACTAAATTTTTTTTGATGGATTTTTAATTAACTAACTAAATTTTCAGGTTTAACTTTCTTTCTTAAATGGATTTTTAATTAATTAATGATTTTTATATTCTAAATGAATTATGCTATAATTATAAATCCATTATATAATGAGGGAGTAAAATTAAATTTTGAGTTCTCGTGACATTCACTTCAAACTTCACAAAAAAGGTCATGTAATACCCGTGATTTTCACCATTAATTTTATCCAAATTAATTTATTTTAACTCGGAATTAATTAATTGAGTTTGGAACTAAATTTATTTTTCTGAAATTTAATTAATTGATCCGGTAATAAATTAATCGGATTTAATTTAGTGAAAATAAAAATAATAGTTCAGGATTTTATTTTGATATAATTTTCTACATGAAAGTGTTAAAATATTATATGAACCCGTGTTTAAAATTTGGGATCAATTCGAGTTTGGAATAGGAAGTAATTGAAGAAAATGACTAAATTGAAAACATAAAACTTTGCTTTATATATACAAATCGGCAGCTGGGCTCATCTGAAACAAAACTTCAGAAATTAATTATCGCTACAGTACCCTGTTTTCTCTGCGAGTGTCACCTTCAAACGATCGGTTCTCCCTCCTCCGATCACCTTTTCAGTTGATTTAAGAGCCTAGTACTCGAAGAGACCTACAAGTACATACCAATTTCATCACCTGCCGTTGCCGGAATTTGGAGATCGGAGCCTCGAAAGTTGCGTGGAAACCGGCCATCATCGTTCAAGCTTCTCTAGCCATTATTTGCTAAAATTGACACCAGAGAATTTTAGATCATGAAGAGTAGTGTGATTTAAAGTCTTAAATCGTCTACATCGGAGCAGATTTGACGGTGAATGGAGCAATCAAAATTTCACACCACTGCCGGCCATTTTTGGCCCGATCTGCTCTATTCCGGCCGTCTAGAGGCACGTGGAAGGTATATTTGAACTCCCCATGGAATTGCACTTCAATCTGGAGCTTCAGGACGCCACCAGCCACCGTGGATGACGGCGCGTGGACCTTATGCTCCGCCGTTGACGGAGGCCGGTGGGCCCCGCTCTAGACAGGTCCCAAAATATTTTTTAAAAATACTATAAATTATTTTAGATAATTTTTGTAAAGGATCGATAGGCATATGATGTGTAGTTTTTAAATTAAAAATCCCGGAAGTTATAACACAGTGTATGGAAGTCTCGGAAATACGTGTTAAGTGTCTAATTTATACGTTTAAGCTTAAAATATGTTATTAGAATGTTAAATAAGTTAAATTGGAATTGAATTTATATTTAAATAAGTTAGATAGACTGGTCGAAGAATTGATCAGACTGTAAACGGAATTAAGACGATAGATACATCGGATTAATATAAAAGGTCATTAATTGATATTGATGGATATTAAATAAGTATTATTTGATAGATTTAATGATGCGATAAGTTTGATATATAAATGATAAATAAAATATATTATTTTGTTATTACTGTAATGTCTGTGATGATAAATCCGGGTAAATTGGTATGCCCAGTATGTGGCGATGATTATAGAAGTGTATTTGCTTGCAAAAACGGGCTCCACTATGATGGAGAGGTATCCGATTTACAGAGGAAATGCTGCTGAAATTTTGGTAAAACTTTCTTCGTAAAACGTGTCATCAGGTTTAGACGTTAGAAATATTAGTTACGATTATCGTTAGAGTTAAGCCGATGTATATACGATGCGTCTATATAGAATTCTAGAATTTCTAAGAAAATTAAGATTTATTCATTATTCTTAGTCTCTGTTATTGTTTATATATTCTGTAGATAATCAGAGAGATCGAGCAGGTCCGAGTACTTCAGGAGCGCACGGAGATGCCCATTCTGCCTGTGAGTTAATTTCATATTTATGATATTGCTCGTAGAATGCATATGAATATTATATATTATTAATGATTATATTTAATTAATTGATATTTATAATTATTAAATCATATAGATAACATGCATAATTGATTATATAAAAATGCGTGCATTAAAATATTGTTATAAATTATTTATGCATGTGGATATATATATATACACACACACACACACATACATATATATTATTACTATAAATACTATGTGATTATGATGAATGGATTGGATGAAAGTGTATATGTGATTCTGTGCTTGCGGACGGAGAATAGTTGTGGAACGAGCTACCTGGTGGGTGTCATTAAGCTGTGTGCACACAGGAGTCAGGTATGTCTACTAAATTGGATATAAGGATGGGGCATGCTTGATGAGGAGTGTCTCGGGCTCTAGATGATTATATTGGTTAAAGTGAAACGTGTGGATTAAGTGAGCCTAAAGGCTATATGGGGGGTAGAAGTGTATTAGGTGTTCTACCTCGATTCTCCTTTATGTTTGATTATATTTGACATACATGCGAATGACTGTTTGTATATTCTATTATTATTATAAAATATATATTATGTGACTGCATGTGGCTTAGGTTGCATTTCATAAATATGATATTGATTCACTCAGTGAGGTCTGACTCCCCTCAACTCATTTTTTTCAGGATTGTTTCCAGACCTCTTATGTTGAGATTATACGCCGGATTCCTACTTCACCGGCCACTCGACGTATGTTTTATTTCAGTATATGTGTGGTTTTTCCTTCTAGATCTGCAGTAGAACTCTTTGATTTGGGTTTGGTGTGAGAGGTCGTTTGTTCATATTTATGTCTATATAATTATCATGATGTGTAATAATGATTATTATTTGATATATTATGAGTGGTGTGATGTGTGAGACACCAGCTCGATATGATGGGTTTGGGATTATAATTTTACTTGTGGTGTGATTTACATATATTGAGATTGGTATATTTTATTTATAATTGTTGGTATTTATGGATCAAAGGCTTGCTACGGGTTTCGGTAGCATATAGCTTTCCTGTTTCCTAACGCTGGTCATGTACCCGGGTTTGGGTCGTGACAGGTCATTACATATGTCAAGACTAAAAAGAAAACTTTTATTGAATTCTCATAAGAAAATATCATTCATTTCATTTGGTGTTCATTTGTAAATTCCATTAAATTTGAAAAAAATTGGTCTACTTATAATTAATTTCATGGAATTTTAAAATTAGAATTCCAAACGAATTTTCATTTACAACAAACACAAAAAGTTTGGAATTGTAAATAAATATCATATATTTTGTGAAATCTCTCTTTGTTAGAGATTGGGACCCCTAGTCATTAAGTTCACATCCAAGTTGGCTTTATGGAAAGGTTCCACTTTATCTTATGCAAGTAGGCTTGTGCTGATCAAATCAGTTCTCTCAAGTATTCCTATCTATATCATGACCCTTTTTAACATGCCGATAAGAATCTTTAAAAAATTAGAAAGTTATATGAGAAGTTTCTTATGGAAGGGTGATTCGAGAAGTAGGGCACTTTGTAAGGTATATATCTTGGGATAAGGTATGTTTGCCTTACTCTAAGGGTGGATTGGCTATTTGTCCATTGGCTTCAAGAAATTCCAGCCTTTTGTTCAAGTGGTTATGGAAGTTGAGAGGAGATGATCATTCATCTCTTTGGTTTGTTGTATGTCTTCAGTTCTTAAATATATCTTCCTAGGAGGATTTGAATGCTGGTGGGAGGCTATCACCATTATGGAAGGGTATTAAGAGAGCGTGCATAGATGATTCTGCCTTACTGGATTTTTTTAAGGAGGGTTTTTCTTTTACTGTAGGCTGGGGCAATAGCATTAGATTTTGGACTGATGCATGGACAGGTCACAGGGCTTTAGCACAATGGCGGATTTAGGTTACCAGGAATGGAGTCCTTGGACCCCACGTTTTTTTAGTTTTATTATATATTTATGTATATAATATATAATGGAACCCATTACATTGGTAAAAAGGACCTCATATAAGACTTACAACATTAAATAAATAGTGTTTTTTTACTAAATTCATCCCATTATTTACTAAAACAATCAACACATTCAAGAAATAGATATTATAATACAAGTTGGGTAGCTCATTAAACAAATGGCTATAACAAATAGTGTAACTCATTCACGATTCTTGCTTACAAGACAAAAGACAATATTGTTAATTATTAGTAGTTATACACAAACATAAGGAATTTTATTTTTTTATTTTAATATTACATTCTCAAAAATTTATTCACATGTTGTTTAATTTAAATATAGGCCAAACACATATTTTTTTCCTTAAATTTTTACGATTTTATCTATTATGTCCATAAATTTACTTCAAACCTCTCAAAACCTTAAACTTGCATTTTTCATAACACTTTTGTATTTTTTTTTGTTAAATATCAACTTCACGTGTAGTAAAAGATACGCTGATGTGGAATTACATGCATTTGATACTTGATAAAAAGTGTTTAAATGTCATGCAAATTTTAAATTTAAACCTTTGATAGATTAAAAATAAAGTTCAAATAAAATTATGAAAGTTTTGAGGTAAAAAATATGCCTTTTGCCTTAAATTTATACTATAATTATAGACCCTACTGTCTAAAATTCCTGGATCTGATACTACTTTAGCAGACACTTATCCATCTTTGTATTATCTGACCGGCAACACTGTTGTTTTGGTTCAGGAAGCCTTGTCTTCGGTGTAGACTACATCAGGCCCCCCGTTTTGGCAGCGCAGGATGCATGTCTCAGCTTTGGAGGAGCTGGAGCAGTTGCATGCTCTTCTTAGCACTGTGCAGCTCACAGATATGGATGACAGACTCACCTGGAAACATGAAAAATCCGGTACGTTTTCTGTTCTCTCTTTCACTTCGGGTTACTTGGATGAGAACTACCAGCAAAGCTCAGCTCCTTTTATGCTTTGTTGGAGATCATGTGCTTGGCCTAAAATCAGATTCTTTGCATAGACGGCTACACATAATCGGTTACCAATAAGTGAGTTTCTTGCTTCACGCTCTATTCTTGCATGGAACAACACTTCTTGCCCTTTTTGCATGAGTTCAGAATCACAAGAACACATGTTACTACACTGCTCCTTTGCCCATGACTTATTGTGTTCTCTGTTCAAATTGAT
>CANYLF010361692.1:0-11693 GCA_948193215.1 Bocquillonia castaneifolia
AAGGTGGAAAGTTACAAGCAACAGCTTTTCCCAGGAGACAAATGGTACATAGAAAAGTTTGCTTTTAGATTCTCCAATTGGCTTCTCTATGCAGGCAAACAACGCCAACAATATTGCAGCTAGCTAAACACTTCCATTTGAAGAGGAGAAAGGAAATATTGCAGTCACTGGCCGCCTTCCAAAACCTTTCATCTTTATTTATTATTCATCCAGAAGCTGATGGTGATCTTGCCCTAATAATGTGCTCCCCCTTGTTTCAACCTTGTTAAAAATTAACTCTTCAAGCTATCAACCACTCATTTACAAGAACAATAGACCGAATATGTTTCGGAAAATAATATCATAATTCGAACTAGTTAAAACAAATATATATATATATATATATATATATATATATATATATATATATATATATATTTACAGAGACTAAGAATTTGAGAAATGAAGAAAAGCATAATTCTAAACTTTACAGGATGAGAGTAAGCAATATAATTAGTAAACAAGATAACCTGTAATTCTATATATCAACCCTAAACTTATCATGTTGATACTTTAACCAAGTTAATTTGACATCCGACTCACCCAAAGAAACATACATTTCTCTCTTTCCTCTGGATAGAAACAAATCTGTAGCAAATAAATGAAGATCACTTCCTTTTACTATTTCTGGTATAGAATGCAGGTCAGCCATAACCTCACGTATGCCGCATCCTGGTAGATCCATCCTCATGGAAGTTGCACAATTATTACTTTCGACAGTCGTCGCCAATCTATGAATTTGCCAAGATAACTTTGTTAAACCTTCTAATTGACCACTTCCTACTTTGGATTTCTTACTTGGATCGATTTGCGTATCAGACTCGTCAACTCTTTTCCGTTTCATTTCATTCCTTTTCTCCTCTGACTGCCCTGCATTTTGGTGCATAGTTTTCTGTTTCCTCTCTTCCCTTTTCTCCTCCGACTGCCCTGAATTTTGGAGCATAGCGGCGGCTTGTGTAGGACAATCTGACAAAACATTAACACCATCAATCATTGCTGATGAAACGTTAGCACCATCCATAATTTGCTCCATACTCTCGACAAAATTAGGTTCATTTCTTGAATTGTCGCTACATTCCAAAGACATTGTGTTGCTATTAGGAGACTCATCATTGCCATCCTTATTTGATGGCACATCATTATCACTGGGTGATTCATCTTCATCATTTTCATCTTTGTCATCTGATATATGGACTGTTGAAGGAGGCAAATCGCAGTTTCCCACAGCTGCAGGATCCATGAATATTATATCATATTTTGCAGAAAGTTCCGGATCAATACCCCCATTCCGAAACTTTTTAGCTGCTGGCATAGCCTACATTATTTAAAAAGAAAAGGCAACGCTACACAATCATAAATATAGCTGCAAATGGAATTAAACAAGCATGATCATAATCCATAACAACACGAATCGATAGAAAACTAACCTTAATTTTTTCATCCCACCAAGGGTCAGACACACCAATGAGTGTTTGTTTCTTAATATCCCAACCAACTTGCTCTCTACCGATCAAAGCTTTCCAAGTCTTCCATTCTTTTTTAGTTCCATCCCATTTGTTTTTCAATTGTTTTCTACTAAAAAATTGTCCACTCTCTTTCTCAAATTGCTTAATCACATAATTCCATCCTTCTCTAGTCAAATGAGTCCCGGGTCGCATACCCATTCCAATTGCTCGAATACAAGTATCACAAAAGATATTCACCATATCTTTGTTCCATACAGCCTTAGCACCTCTACTCTGATCATTTTCCTTACCCTGTTTGTGCTTTCCCATCTGCACTATAAATGCATACTCATTTCTCAAAATACAGCAATCCTTAAATAACCCAGAAGCTAATGATCAAACCACAGGCAACTAATCACAATCGTTACAGAATTTAATTATACTAATGTAAAAGAAATCAAGAATTAATGAAGTCTCTAAACAAGTATAGATCATAATTGTAAATACACTAAATTTAAACACAGAAAAAAATAAATATAAAAAAATTGGAGTGCATTTCCTGAAATCAAATACAAGGGAGGAATATAAAACTCACCGTTTTGAACCTTTGTTCCTGAAATATATATAGGGGTAATCACGGTCATCACCAGAAATAATTAGGGTTTTTAAGTTGGAAAAATGAGGGTTTGTTTGGTTTCGCCGATTGATGAGGTAGAATTAGAATAGAAACTTCAAACTTGTAAAATATAATCTGGCGGGGGACAAGTGGCGTGCACTTTTGAAATTCCAGCCTCTCTTAACCTTCTTTTTTGGATAATAAATTTTGTATTACCACAAACTTTCAGTTCATAACTGATTAACGGTTAACAAGTATGAAATTTAGCCTTTGATTTTTTTTTTTTAAAAAAAAAAAAATAGAAAAGCTAAGATCTTGATTATAGATTTATTATGCAAAATCTTCAGATGTTTTGTTCTAAGGGGATTTATTTGATGGTATTTTGGGCTGATTGAAGTTGAATTTTTCATGCCATGGTACCCATAGCAGTTAACTATTCAATGCTTAATTTCGTTTTATGTGAATTTATCTATGTTTATGAGTAAAGTATATCCAAAACAAAATGAAAATTATTTTAAAGCTAATGGAATAAGGATATTGTGATGTCTAAGACCTGCAAAATCAGTGATCCTTTGTACATAATTTTAGGTGCTACTGAATTAGTAAATATATCTCAGGTTTGCTCATATGTACATATAGATTATAGATATACAAATATGAAACTCTATATAAAACTTAAGGAATTGTTCACGAAGCCAACCACCAAATTTTTTATTCAACATTGGTTTGATTGGGTCTAATATTAGAGCAGGAGCTCGCAATGTAGTGTCTTCTATGGCTCAATGTAGTTTGCATTGTTGCATGGCATGAATATGATCATTCACTGCACATCAGTAGAATTATCTCATAGAAACCGAGTCGAACTTATGTTCTTCCATCTGCAGCAACACAAGACAATAGTAGTAAGCCATTAAGATCTGATCTCGCCTTCATATTTATTTTCATAGGTCTAAGAGGATTTGATTGATATTGATGTACCTTCAAAATTTTATACAAGCTGCACAACAGCAGCCACTCTCAAGGTCCCATTTTGAAGGAGTTCAACTACCTCATCGAACAGCAGAGCAGTACGCCAGCCCCAGCCCTTGGGCGCTTTTGGTAAAAGAGTACCCCGTTGTTTAAAGCTTCCAAACACCATCACTTCTCTCTTTGATGGACAAATTAACTGACAAATGAAGCCATCATCATTACAAAATCGCTATATATCGCTCCATGGCCTACTCACATGTCTGAATAATTATGTTCACAGCAGTTTGTTCAGTTCCAGTTTCTCACCTGATAACGAGCAGTAACCTTTTCACGAGCGTCTGTATACATATGAACCTGAAAGCAGGTCGGTTTGACCTTGAGTGCTAATTAAGAATCTCTAAATACGAAGTAATAATACAATATTTCGCAGTTTCTTATGTGGCATCAACGAATAAATCAAGATATTTCCATCAAAAAAAAAAAAAAAAGGAAGCCAAGAAAATGCAGCAAATAAGAAGGAACATCCTTTCATATTTGACAAAATAAAACACCTCACACTTTGATTTTCCATGTTTAATGCTAACCTTTCTAACAGGATCAGTAATCTCTGCTTTTCTTCGGTGAAGAAATAATCCTGCAACAAGTCAAAATATTTAGACAATTGAATTACAGAACAGCTTCTTTTCATCTAGTAGGGTAGCATGTTTACCAAGAGTGCGGCGACCTTGAGGATCCTCATCATTAAAGGCCTGAACGCTAACCTATAAAATCAAATGGATTCTATTGAGTTTAACCTGTACAAGACTATTAAGATTGAGAGACAGCCTTGCATGATGGATTTATTTCAGATACCTTCCACAAAGAACCAGCATAAAAATATTCCAAGGAGTGCTTCACTTGACCATCACTAAGCCTGTGCACATCCTCAAATTCAACCCTGTGGTACCATAGCCGATTCAGACAGAAAACAAGCACAAAATAGTCAAAATGCAGCCGTCAGACTAATTTAAAGGAAAAGGAGAAGAAAAGGAAATGAGAAGTAAAACGTGTAAAAACAGAATGTCATCCAGATTAAGAGGAAAGGCATGTGACCTATCCTTGAACTAGCAGATGAAGTTAAGCATGGCTCTGGGAATCCAGGTTATCACATGCAGAAAAGGAAACAACACCAGAAAAGGCAGCCAAACATACCAATTTTTAAGAATGATTACTAATGCCAAAATATCGAAGTACTTTGATCTGCACAAAAATCATTACTCACCCAAAACGAAATGGAGGGAAATGACTCAAAGGTGTTTTCATATCTAAAGATATAGAGGAACTATTAGTGGTCTCCCACTCAATTCCAATAGCATGATCTTGCGATTCAAGCATCTGAACAGCCATACCACTAGTACTTGGTGCTGAAATGGATGTTCCAGATAATCTGGCTCGCAGTTCTGTCTCATACCCTCTCTCCATATGCTCTCCATGAACATTAGCAATGTTGCTACCTCCTTGGCTTAATCCAACCAGAGCTGTCAGCCCGTCTCCTGATAAGTCTCCGTTGTGATCAGTTCCTCTCTCTGAATCATCATTAGCAATAGATTGCTGGCAATGTCTGTTGCCCATACCACAAGGCACACGGGAAAAGACAAAGCGTGTTGGGGGCCATGCACTGGTTGGCACAAATGTAGTTCCACGTCCAATTCCAGCAAGCCCATCAATAGGTCCCCTAACATGAACCCGGACCGGCCTAAAGAGACCATTTCCCTCACCTTGGGTAGAATCAGCAACATATACATTTCCCATGCTACTAGAAGAATTGCCGTGATCATGGTCTTGCATGTAATAACCAGTTGCAGCAACTCCTTGTGAAAACCCAAATGGTTGCCTACAAGTGCATGCCATACTTGTGAAGCAGCAAACTTTACATGTGTCGGCACCAATTTCTTGCACTCTCTGGCTTAAAAGCATCTACATGATAGCCAGCAAATGAAAGACTTAACATCCTTCTAAAAATCACAAGTAAAGGCAGGAGCTTGTAAGAATTGAAAACTTGTATTGAGATGGAAAAGAAGTAAAATCTTCCATTAGATGAAGAAAAAAGGACAGCTTAGTCCCACGACCAGGAGTGGTGATTTCTGGTTTGAACTAAAAATGGCAAGATTCAAAAAACTGACAGGCAGATGGTTAAGAATGAAGGGAGTAGCGGCTTCCAAGATTCAAGGTCAACAAGACATTAACTTAATTATTGTATCAAAAGCTGATCTGAAATGTTGTAAAAAAACAACAAGATGTCAGGAACAAACCTGCAGCCAAAGACCATCATTCACTGCTTTGCAAGGAAAACCCAGTTCTTCAAGCTGCTTTCTCACATTCAAAAGAAACTCAAAAGACATGTTACAATATAAAAGTGAACCCCCTTCAAGTATATTGACGAAAGTATCATAGTCTTCTCCACGAACTCCACAATCCCCTTTAGCATAGCCTTTTACTTGTCTTTTGCCCACAACCCTGCCACCCCATGAAAGAGGAGGCATGCCACATCTTCCCCAATCACTGAGAATGAGTCCATCACTGGATGGTTGTGCTGATGAGCACTGCCTAGATTGATCACCTGCAACCCAATTGTTGTTATTCATATGGTATGAGGCCGCTTCGGATGGCCCTTCCATAGCCACTGCACTGTTCCCTAGTCCACTCATTCCACCACCTATTGGCATTTCAATATAAGAACATGATGTTCTGCTTCCATTTGCTCCTGAATAAGAATTTGTTAATGGGGAAGGTTGTTCCACATTGGAGGGAGGAACAGTCTCCATATTTGGCTGTTGGGAATCAGAAACTACTTGGAAGTCATCCAAAGAATCAATGAGTTCAACGACAAGACCTTGAGCTGCATTTTGGCCTTTTAGTTCATCTTTTAAACAGTGTCCTAGTTCTGATTCCAGCCTCTTTCTGGAGCAACTATCAACCAAATTTTTTCCCTTTGCTTTTGAAGAGTCTGAATGAAGACCCCCACCCATCTCAGAACTGGAAGTTCCTTGGTCAGTATGTTCTGTCTTGCAAAGAGCACCTTTCACAAGAAGTGTGTACAATGCCAATTCAAACCTTTAACAGAAAAAACAACAAAAAGAGAAAAAAAAATGGAATTATCCAACTAAACCAACCAGTGTAATGTAAAACCCAATCCAATTGCAACTTGCATCTCTCACCGTTTCTCTTCACTAGGTACCCATAATTCATCTGAGGTCAGTAATGCATAAAGAGTTTGAGAAGAAAGTTTTGGAAGCACCTATTACAACAGAAGATCAATTCTTAAGAAAGATGATCGACCAAACATCAGAAAACAAACACAAAAGATTTTTAATCTCAAAAGGAGTGATAAAACCTTATAGACAATACAAGATTGCAAGCAAAGTTGTAACAAAAGGTTCTAGTAAATCATGAATATTGATTTCTGCATTTGATTTTAAATTCCAACATCAATTAATTTGATGGCTTTTGATGTAAATAAACAATAAATAGGTATCTTAATGCTACTATTCAAGAATCAATCACAAGCTAATTACTTCAATACCTCTTTCAATTCCAAAGCACCACTTTGACAAAGATAACCCCAGCAAGCATTTCTTACACGCTCTCCATGAATACCATAGTCTTGACTCTCCGCAAAAACCTAAAAAATTACAAAACTCTCAGTAAGAATACATAAGAACATTCTGCAAAAATCAATACATAAGAACATTCTGCATAAATCATCATCATCGTCATCAACTAATTCAAAAACACTTAAAAGAAACCTGATAAGCCAAGAAATTGGAAGTCCACAATTCAGAAATTATAAAATCCGTACATATAGCACATAAATCCTACAAACACACACAAAATAAATAAATAAATAAAAGATTAAAATTTTTATTTCAATTAAAAAATCAATAATCAATAATAATAATAATTAAAAAAATATTTATATCAAAAATAAAATGAACCTGAAGATCGAGAAAAGAAGCAGCAGCTAAAACACGAAATGCATTAGTATCATTAAGTTTAGGATGATGACCATAAAGATAAGCTAAAGCCATAGCAATTGATTCAGCATTAACATTTTTATCATCCACTTGTAATGTTACTATTGGTGAACTTGCTTCTTTCCAAGGCCCATGTAACATATTCCTGCAAACAAACACAAACAATAAAAACCCTAACTTTATTAATCAAATCAAATAAAATTAAGATTTTTTTGGGGTGCCTGATCAGAACAACAAACACCGACCTGAAGTAAGAACTGCGAGAGAGAATGAGACGGTGGAGATGGTAAGTGGAGCCCATTGCATTAACGATAATGTCGGAGAAAGAACCCGAATTGAAACCTTCGATTTGGATATGGTCGCATAGAGATGTGAGATTACAATCAAGTGCACGCAGTTCGGTGCTGCTTCGATCATTGTCGGAGTGCTGTTGCTGTTGTTGCGAGGACTGAATTGTCATTTTCATTTGGTGGTGGTGGTGGTGATGGTGGTGGTGCGGTCCATATGATGAAGAACGAGATTGCTGTTGCTGTTGTGGGTATTGTGTTTCCATCGTTTTAATTTTAATGTTGTTTCGCCATTTAAGAAGACAGATTTTTTTTTTTTAAAAAAACATTTTTTTCAATATTTATATTATGTCGGGAAGTGTGTATTAACTTCTAGTATCAGTCAGTCAGGTCTGTGCAGTCGGCACAAACTTGTAGATGCAAAACGCTGCGTTTCGTTTCTTACATAAAAACGCCGCGTTTTAACATTTACTATTTGATACCGTTTAACCGACGTCGTCTTTTAACCAAACTGGCTTTCTTTCTCCTTCGGTTTGTGTTTTTGGCTCCCTCACCTCACTCCCTTAAACCCTAAAATTCAATTTTTTTTTTTGGTTTAATCATAAAAGGCTAAAGATTGTGGCAAGAAATGCATGTATGAAAGATGCTGTTGAGAAACCCAGCCGGTAAATTACCTGTATCTGGTTGGTTTTGATTTTTTCGGTTTAATTTTGTCTATTTATGCTCAAAGTTGTGAACTTTGTGATAATTTTATTTAATTTTTGTGCTTCAGGTATAAAATTACACTATGAATTTGGGTTATGGAGGCTTTTTATAGATTCCCGAAAGTGGGTTTCCACATATAATGGACTTAATCCTGAATTAAATTGTAAAGTCTCTTCCTTTTCTGATGTTGATGATCAAGACAACTGGAGGAAAGCTGACACTGTAAGGCAAGGAATTGATGATGTATGTAAAATCTTGGAGAGTGGTAATTGGGGACCTAATGTTGAGAATGCATTGTTCGCGTTTGATGGAAGTCCCAAACCAGAATTTGTTATAGGAGTTTTAAGGAGAGTAAAAAATGTTAATCAAGCAGTAAATTATTTTCATTGGGTTGAGAGAAAAACTGACCAGGTTTTATGTTCTGAAGCTTATAATTCACTTCTTATGGCAATGGCTAAGTCAAAAAAATTTGATCATTTTGAACAAATTATTGGTGAAATGAGTATTGCTGGATTTGGGCCATCATCTAACAAGTGTGTTGAGTTAATTCTGAGTTGTGTTTAGGATGGCAACGGGTTGGATATCCGCCCAATAAGCCACATTCGAATTCGTATCCGCTTAACTATATAATGCTCTAAATCCGATTAGAAAAAATTCGTATCCGTCCTAAATTTGAATAAATATACCCGTGGATATCCGATAAATAAAAAAATTAAATTTTAATTAAAAATATTTCTTTATTTTTTCTTTGAATTAACATGTAAATGGGTATCCGGTACTCATTATCCGTTTAAATAACTGAATATCGGATACCGGATGCAAATATCTTATACCCGAATCCTATAAATAGAATTAAATTCGGATAATGGATATCCAAAAGGTGAAATCCGAATCCGATCCAAATCCGGTTCGGATAGTAAAATCGAAATTCGTATCCGTCCCAAATCCGATAAAGAACTATCCGAATCTGCTTTATTCGGATCGGATCGGGGCGGATATCCGGAAAAACCCATTTCATTACCATCTCTAACTATGTTAAGTCAAATAAGCTGAGAGAAGGTTTTGATCTTATTCAATGTATGAGGAAATTCAAGTTTCAACCTGCAATTTCTGCTTATACAACTTTGATTGGTGCTCTATCTGGAGCTCAAGAATCTGGCCTCATTCTTTCTCTCTTTCACGAAATGCAAGAGCTGGGTTATGAAGTAAGTGTTCACTTGTTTACAACTTTGATTCATGTGTTTGCTAAAGATGATCGTCTTGATGCTGCTCTTTCCTTGTTGGATGAGATGAAAAGCAACTGTTTGCATGTTGATATTGTTCTTCATAATGTTTGTATTGATTACTTTGGTAAGGTGGATATGGCTTGGAAATTCTTTCATGAGATTAAATCACATGGTCTGATGTCTGATGATGTGACATATACTAACATGATAGGTGTCCTCTGCAAAGTAAATAGGCTGGACGAAGTAGTGGAAGTATTTGAGCAAATGGAACAAAATAGAGAAGTCCCTTCTGCATATGCATACAACACCATGATTATGGGTTATGGATCAGCTAGGAAATTTGATGAGGCATATGGTTTATTGGAGAGACAGAAGGCAAGGGGGTGCATACCTAGTGTTATTGCATATAATTGCATTCTAACATGCCTTGGGAAAATGGGAAGACTAGGGGAGGCACTGAAAACATTTGAGGAAATGAAAAAGGATGCAGTGCCCAACCTTTCAACGTATAATATTTTAATAGATATGTTATGCAAAGCAGGAGAAGTTGATGCTTCTTTCAAGGTTCGGAATGCAATGGAAGAAGCTGGCTTGTTTCCTAATGTCATGACTGTAAACATAATAATCGATAGACTATGTAAAGCCCAAATACTTAATGAGGCATGTTCTATATTTGAAGGATTCATAGAATTTGTTCTCCGGATAAGGTTACGTTTTGTTCACTTATAGATGGCTTAGGTAGGAAAGGTAAAGTGGATGATGCCTACAGGCTTTATGAACAGATGTTGGATTCTGATAAAATCCCAAATGCTATTGTCTATACATCCCTCATTAAGAACTTCTTCAGGTGTGGCGGGAAAGAAGATGGTCACAAGATATACAAGGAAATGATCCATAGAGGTTGTTCTCCTGACCTCAGGCTTCTTAATGCTTACATGGAATGCGTTTTCAAAGCTGGTGAAAACTGAGAAAGGAAGGGCTTTATTTGAGGAAATAAAAGCCTGAGGATTTGTTCCAGACGTTATGAGTTATTCAATCCTAATTCATGGCCTTGTGAAAGCTGGTTTTGCATGCGAAACATATGAGTTGTTTTACGCGATGAAGGATCTAGGCTATGTTCTGGACACTCGTGCTTATAACACTGTTATTAATGGGTTCTACAAGTCAAGTAAGGTGAATAAGGCTTATCAGCTGCTGGAGGAAATGAAGACAAAGGGCCTCCAACCAACTGGTATTACCTATGGCTCTGTGATTGATGGCCTTGCTAAAATTGATAGGCTAGATGAAGTGTACATGCTATTTGAAGAAGCTAAATGATTAGCTTAGAGCTAAATGTTGTCATGTATAGTAGTCTCATTGATGGGTTTGGAAAAGTAGGTAGGATTGACGAGGCATATCTAATCATGGAAGAGTTAATGCAGAAAGGTTTAACACCTAACGTCTATACATGGAATTGCTTGCTTATTGGCTTGGTAAAAGCAGAGAGAATTAATGAGGCCCTTGTCTGCTTTCAGAACATGAAAGATTTGAAATGCACACCCAAATAGGGCAATGGAGGCATATAAAATTTTTGAGGAAACTCGGATGAAAGGTTGTAATATTCATACTAAAACCTGTATCGCACTTTTAGGTTCCATGCAGAAGGCTGACTGTGTTGAGCAGGCAACAATTGTAGGGGTTGTTTTGAGGGAAATAGCAAAGTCTCAACATGCTGCAAGATCTTGGTGACATCATTTTGTTATTATCTTTTAAAGGTCTGGTGTTTGTTCCTAACCTAACAAGTGTTTGATGCGATATTTTTTTTAAGATATTTCCAATGATCAATATCTTGGCCAGATAGCTCTATATTTCTGTGATTTGCTTCTTTGGTGTTGGTATATTTACCCCCTACAAAGGTATGTTTCTTGCCTTAATTAACTTTTATATGTGATTTATGTGTAGTTTGATCTCTTTCATCCTGACTAATTAATGAATTGGCAAATATGACTATTTGGAAATTAAAATATAGTTTCTGTTTCTGGGATTTTTGCATGGTTTCTCCTATATGCTCACTCACGATGTCATCTCATGGCAGATAGAATAGATCCTCGAGTTCAAGTTTTGTTCAATAGATGCTTTTTCTTCCTCTTGATGATGTCTTATGAATTAATTCTAATTGCTGTTACCGTCAACATCTGAATAAATTCTTGATGAAATAACTGCTGTGTATTTTTCCCAAATTCTCCAGGTAAGCAATTCGACTCGTGATTTTCACAAGCATCAACATCAGTGATAATGCCTATAAATGACATCAGTATAGCTGGCATAGGCTCGTATGCATTTGTATTGCTCCAACCTTCACGAACCCATTGTGCCTCTAGCTTCCAGATTTGACGCAATCAGTATTAATAAAG
>CANYLF010361904.1:0-17113 GCA_948193215.1 Bocquillonia castaneifolia
CATAGTCACTTGTATCGCACATTAATTCAAATGGTAAGCTCCAATCAGGTGAGGCGATGATTGGTGCAGAAATCAACTCCTTCAATGCTTCAAACGCTTTGATGCACTCCTCATCCATCTTGAAAGGCACATCTTTCCCCAGTAAAGCACACAATGGTTTAGCGATTGTTGAAAAATCTTTGATGAATCTCCTATAAAAACCAGCGTGACCAAGAAAACTTCTAATGTCCTTCCCAGAAGTAGGAACAGAAAGCTTCTCAATTGCTTCAATCTTTGTACGATCAACTTCAATCCCTTTTTCAGAAATCTTATGCCCCAAAACTATGCCCTCACGAACCATAAAATGGCATTTCTTCCAATTCAATGCCAAGTTAGCTTCTTCACAATGAGCTAAAACCTACTCCAAATTTGTCAAACAAGAATTAAAAGAATTTCTAAAAACACTAAAGTCATCCATGAAGATTTCAATAATGTCTTCGACCATATCAGAAAAGATAGCCATCATGCATCTTTGGAAGGTGGCTGGAGCATTACATAATTCAAACGGCATGCGTCGAAAAGCAAAAGTACCAAAAGGACATGTGAAAGTGGTCTTTTCTTGATCCATAGGGTCAATTGCTATTTGGTTGTATCCAGAATTACCATCCAAAAAGCAATAGAACTTATAACCCGCCAAACGCTCCAACATTTGATCAATAAAAGGTAAGGGAAAATGATCCTTACGCGTTGGTGGTTAAGCTTCCTATAATCAACGCACACGCGCCAATCATTCACCATGCGCACGACAATAACTTCATTTTTTTCATTTGTGACCACTGTCATGCCTCCTTTTTTTGGAACTGCTTGAACTGGACTAACCCAACTACTATCCAAAATAGCATAAATAATCCCAGCATCAAGTAACTTAATCACCTCAGTCTTTACTACCTCCTTCATATTTGGATTAAGACGCCTTTGAGGTTGAACAGTCGGTTTATACTCGGGCTCCATAAGAATCTTGTGAGTACAAAAGGCTGGGTTGATGCCTCTTATATCTCCAAGTGATCGAGCCAACACCTTGGGGTATTTCCATAGTAGCTCAATGATCTTCCCCTCTTCACTCTTAGTCAAATCAGACCACACGATTATTGGTAAAGTCTCCTCTTTGTCCAGAAACAAGTACTTCAAATGCGAAGGTAGAGGAGCAAGTTCAGGCTTTGAGGGCATTGCTGGCTTATCCTCCTTAAGTGGTCGGTCGAGAGGTTCAAACCTCTCCCTACGAACAAAACTACGCCCTTCTGAATATTGAGCTTGAGCTTGAAGCTCCTTATCATCATCCTGCATGTCAGAACTCAAATGCAAACAAGTTTCTAGATGATCGTTAGACAATTCCTTAATAGCTTGCAATTCGGATAAAGGTTCTACTACATCAATCCTAAAACATTCATCCAAATCTTTGACAGAATCAAAATGTATAACAGCCTTTAACACATCAAATTCCTCTTTATCTTCACCTGATTGTAAAGTTAATTTACCATTTTTCACATCAATCACAGTACCAGCAGTAGCTAAAAAGGGTCATCCTAAAATATTAGGCACATTTATATTCTCACCAAAATCCATTACTAAGAAATCAGCAGGTAAGTAAAATTTACCGACTTTAACTAGCACGTCCTCAATGATCCCTTCAGGATACTTCACGGATCTATTAGCAAGTTGTAATGACACCCTTGTCGGCTTCAATTCACCAATCTCCAAAGTTCTGAACAAAGACAATGGCATCAAATTAATACTCGCACCTAAATCACAAAAACATTTATTAATAACAAAAGAGCCAATATTACAAGGAATTGTAAAACTCCCTGTATCTTTCATCTGTGTTGGTAACTTGGAGTGATTTTGAATAATGGCACTACATTCTTCAGTCAAGGCTATTGTAGCCTTCTCTTCTAGCTTTTTCTTCCTACTCATAATCTCCTTCAAATACTTAGCATAGGATGGTATTTGAGCAATGGCTTTAGTGAACGGGATGTTGATTTGAATCTTTTTGAACATCTCCAAGAACTTGTTGAAATTCTCCTCATCCTTTTTCTTCCTTAGCCTTTATGGGAAAGGGAATTGTGGTACAGTAGGATTGACAACCGTCTCATCTCCCTTCGATTGATTTCCTTGCTCAACATCTTGTTCAATAACTAGCTCTTGAACTTTGCTCTCCTTGTCATTCTTCTTGACTTGTGACTCCTTCAATTCTTTTCCATTCCTCAATTGAATAGCCATTGCTGTCTCTTTCGGATTGACAACTATATTGCCAGGCAGAGCACCTTGAGGCCTTTCTTGCAATTGCTTTGCTAGTTGCCCAACTTATCGCTCCAAATTCTGGATGGTGACGCTTTGTTGCTTCAGGGTGGCATCTTGATTTGCCATGTATTTCATCACCAATTCTTCAAATGATGGCTTTTTTTGTTGTTGAGGTGGTTGTTGTTGCACCTGTTGTGGAGGTGGCAATTATTGTTGTTGAAGTTGATATGGTTGCCTTGGTGGAAATCCAGGAGCTCCTTGTTGAGGTTGACTAGGTTGACATGAATCCTTCCATGCAACATTAGGATGATTGCGCCAACCCGGATTGTAAGTGTTGGAATACGGGTCATTCCTTGGTTGACGATTACCATAATTGGCCACATAATTCACCTCCTCTCCATTTTGATTGCCATCATAAGTGCAATTAGCAGAAGCATGCCCATGTTGACCACAGAAATAGCATGCCTCATTAGTAGAAGGATTAGGTTGGCTTGTCTCCTTGGCCAACAACATCTTCACATGTTTAGTGAGATAAGCTACATGGTTGAGTACTTCAGAAGATGACTGCTCGCCGGAACGATTCCTCCGATTCCTACCAACTTTCATTTGTGAGTTTGTAGAGAGCATCTCAAAGATGTCCCACATCTCCTCAGAAGTCTTTTCATCCATACCAATACCGACATGAGTATCCACCAGATTCTGCTCGTTATCACATAACCCATCATAAAAGAATGTCACCAATAAGTTAGTAGGGTATTGGTGATGTGGGCATTGAGTGAGGTAGCCTTGAAATCTGTCCCACACTTCATGAAAAAGTTCACTATCATTCTGACAAAAAGCACTAATTTTAGTACAAAGCTCCGTAGTCTCCCCTTATGAATACTACTTGGTGATGAATTTCTTGTAGATATCATCCCAAGTATGTAAAGAACCTTCAGGTAAATTCATGAACCAAGTCTTGGCTCTATCTTTTAGTGCCAAGGTAATGCACCTCATGCATAGCTTGAGTTCAGGAACTCCATTCAGTGGAAGGTAGCAATCACACTGCAAAATTCCCTCATGAAAGTCAAAGCATCCTCAGATGGCAAACCATGAAAGTGTGGAATCATGTTGAATTGAAAAGTCTTCAAATCATAATTCCTAGCAGCAGCACTAAGAAAAATACAAAAGGGAGATGCGCTAATAACAGGGCGTTGAATATCGTAAAGATGGGCTCTATTATCGCCATTCCCTTGTGGTGGATTTTAAGGATACCCTTGCGGTGGCACAAAGTCATGTTATCACCCAATTTGCGGTGGAGGTTGTTGAGCATTCACAAATGGAAGTTTTGGATTAACAACCAAACCTATTTGAAAATTAGCAACACCACCACTGTTTCCTCCATTGTTAACATTGTTATTGAGAATTGCATCATCATTGTCATCATCGTGAACATCTTCGACATGTCCCTCGGGAGGATTGAAGTTATTGTGTGGTAAACCAAATTGCGGATCACCCACTTTTGCTCCACTATATGCCATGTCACTAGCTTGTTTTCTTTGATGAGAAATGGAACAATTTGCTCGATAAGTTCGTTCTATTTCCAGATTCAATGCCTCTAACTTTAAAGAATCAATAGTATTCAATTGATTCCGAGTTAGCATGCACTACCTATAAGCACGAAAACAACTCAAATCAATAATAATGCAATAATAATCCAAACAATAACTAACAATGAGTCCACAATTAAAAAGTAAATAAAATAACACGTAATTGAAAAACAATTTTAATTCGTTGTCCCCGGCAATGGCGCCAAAAACTTGATGACGATCCACAAGTGTATGGATTATCGAAGTAATAAACTCGGATTATGAGGTCGATCCACAGGGACAAGTCATTAACGATTGATTTTTCGATTAAAGGCACAATTAACAAGAAAAAAAATGAATACCCTTGATTTGATTTTTTAAGAGAATTGAAAACTAATTAATAACTCAACCCAATTCAACATTGAAAATCAAAATAAGAAAAACTAATTAAAAACTAAAAACAGATAAAATTTATAAGAAAATCCAATAATAAAAACACTAGAGATTAAGAATCCATCTAGAGGGGTAATTCAACTACTAAATCAATTTCAATTAAGCAAAACTTTACTAACGTATTTTAATCCTTTCCCAAGGTAGAAAAACGTGTTTAATTGAACCAGCTATGCTGCTCTTTCGATGCACACCGATTAAAAACAATCAAACCCATTAAGTGAAGTTTTTAAATCAAGTTTAGGTTAATTGTCGTTTCTGTATTAACATCTAAACAAGTTTAATTCCCAAATTTGGTTTATTTCAAGCCATCCCTTGAACGATAAACCTAACAAATATAATTCTAGGTGGCCAATCATGAAATATATTAAATCAGCTCTTGGAAATTAATTTAATTGAAGAAAACAAGAAAAACTATCAATAAATAATTTTTCCAAACATTAGTAATTAAATCACCCCTACTAGACTTCATCCTTCACTCTAGTAGGAAAAATAGTTACGAATCATCATAAGAATAATCAAACAAATAATTAAAAGCAATAAACAAACAAGAAACATAATGGAAAATACAAGAAAAATATTAAGTTAGAATAAACGTATTCTTAATTATAGATCATAATCTTCAATTCTTCACCAATAATGAGAAAATAAACTTGAATCTCCACTTGGACAAAGAAAACCCTAAAGAAAATAAAACTAGAGCTCTACGTAGAAAAATGTTCTGTAAAATAAAGAGTGGCTGCCCCAAAATAAATAAAAACAACTCCTATATATAGTGTAACAAAAACCTAAACCTAAAAACACCCTAAAATCGATAAAAATCGGACTAAACCATTCAAAATCACCACAAAAACCATCCAGTTCGACTAGGAATTGAACCAAAAACGTGCGGAGAAGTGTCTGCTGGCCGCCCAGCCAGACCTGGCAGCTCCGACCTAAGCTCCAGCTAGAGGCCTAGCTAGATAGAGGGTCTTTTTTCCTTTTTGGCCGGAGCTGAGGGCATTCTGGCCAGACCTGGCTGGTCCGATCCTAGGTCTGGCCGGAAACTTCAAAACGCGATTTCTCCCTCTTCCGGACCCCGAATTCGCTCTGGTTTTATCCTATTCAACCGTAAAACTGCAATTTACAATAAAATAACAAAATAAGTGCTAATTAAACTCAAAATAATGGAGAATTAGGCCAAAAACCAATTGATTTAGATAGTATAAAAACTGATTATCAATTTTACTTGCAAAAACTTCCCAAGTGGAGTCACCACAGTTGACAGAGCGCCTGGGACGCGTTATTTGGTTATACCGCCTGCCCGTCGGTTGGTGTCCAATAGCAACGGTGACCTTTTCCACTAAATGGATTTTTTATTAAGTTTTTTTTAAAAAAACAATGTGGAGTCGCCACCCGAATTACTTCGGGATCACCCGGTGATTAACAAACAGGTAGATTCCTTTGGAAAGTCCCATTCATCATCACCACTAGATGATTTCTGGGTTCGGAATGAGTCCTCCATACTAAGGCAATTTTCCATTTAATTAAGTAATAAGGTCGTTATTTCCCATCATAGACAAACAATGTAAAGCGGTAAATCACCCAAAAAATAGAATGCAATGAATGGGCGCGCCTAATACTGTTTCTAGTTGCTTTTTAGTTCTGTATTAAGTCCACCATTAATTAACCCTAATGGATTGAGTGCAATTGGCTGTATTTTGGTGAGTTTCTATTTATTTTAGCATTAATTAGCCGAGTGGATTATTTGCCCTATTTTTATTTACACCTGTAACGTCAAAAGTGAGTTTTTAACTTATTTTTTTACTTTTTGATTTTTGAAGTTAATGTTTGCCCATTAATTTATTTACATTTTTGACTTGGAATAATGAAATGACGATAATATACATACACCCTTAGAGAAATGGAAGGGAAAATGATTTTCTATCATTTTTTAGCTACTTTTTACCATCTTTAATTTAATTAACCATCTGACTAATTATTTTACAAATGAATCTAGGTGATCATGACATAAAACGTAAAGAAACCTTATCGATCGACGGATCTACCCGGGAGAGGATAGACCAATCGACCTCGAAGCTTCGGCCTGTTTTCGGTTGCAAAATTTTGATTTTTGGCTCCTGGAAATGAAGGTTTGACCGCATGTTTGATGGTTCAGCCACATGTTCATTTGATCCCAACGAATCATGGTCAAGGACTTGAAGATTCGGTGGAATGATGAACATACGGCCGGATGTTTGATGGTCCGGATGAATGTTCATTTGATTCCAACGAATCATGGTCAAGGACTTAAAGATTCGGTGGAATGACGAACATACGGCCGGATGTTTGATGGTCCGACCGAATGTTCATTTCATTACCACGAATCTTGGCCACAAAAATGGAGATTCGACCGCACGTTCACCCTTAGCTCATGAATGTTGGTTATGGAGATGATGATTCATTGGAACATTACTCATTCAGATGGATTTGCACTTCATCTTCCTCCTTCTGCTTCTTTCAAAAATTACATGATTTGATACATTTACAACATACAAGCTATGTACAATACATATAAACCCTTAAGGAACGATTCTAGACACTCAAAACAAATCAAAACAACACTTGAAAACCTAATGAAAACTATACTGAGAAGTCATGTGTTGGGATAACCCAACCCCGAACCTAAATATATTACGTCCAAATCTTCCCAACTTTCACATAAAACCCATACATGAAATTAAAACATCAAAACAAATTGATTTAAGAGTAATATAGAGAATACAACATATAATGTGAACAATATACGTGAATAAATGAAGTTATTTTAGATGAATGGATGGCTGGTTGCCCTCAGATGTGAGATAGATTACCGCTTCGGATAGTAGGTAAGCTGTTGAATAATTGAAATCTGTTGAAAAAGGATTGAAAACCGTCGTTCTAAGTTTGTAAACTCTCTCTGTTTTTAGCCTCCCAGAAAATATTTTTCATCCGCTGCTAACCCTAGCCAACCTCAGAACAACCAACCAACCCCTTCTCTATTGATCATTGTTTCCTTTTATGCCTAGAGTTACTAGACAAAAAGAAATGGTCTTATCTATAAAGTGGGATGGGTGAAAAGAATCATCTGTCAAATGACAGACGCGCCTGGCCAATTATTAGGCTTTACATGCATGAACATCCAACTTGATCATTGAACATTTAGCCGGATGTTCAATCCTGGGCCTAATATGCTTGGGCTTTAAATGGTTTTCTGATTAATTTAGGTCGTATTTGGGGCTCAGACAAATATTAAGATATTTGTTCGGACCCTGAATTAGACCATGAAAACGTTAAAACATTAAACACCTTAGAAAACATTTTTCATTTTTTCTTCAGCTCATCACTATGAGAAATGGGGTAATCAATTGGTCTGAAATAGACCAAAATCATCACTGGGCTCCCGGGTCGCTTCCACTATCCTGCATCCAAAAATCGGGTATCTACAACATGTGTCAGCCTACGTCATCTGATATTTATGACACCATTCAGTATTCTTTGACGCTCGCCCAATTGTAGAGAAATTTCATGGGAATTGTGCTTAATAGGGGCGATCCTTACAACAGTAATGCTTCCATACAATTCGCCCATATTCTAGAGTGAGATATCTCAAAACGGATTGCCTCTGTTTTGAAGAAAAGTTATTGCAGGAAGGTTCACCAAAAATTGAAATTACCCTCAAGCTAAGTCTTTGACCTTATCACTTTGGGGTGGGGGGAGACTTGTGATACGAATCACTCCTTTAAGCTCAAAAGGCCTTAGTGTCCCATTGTATGCTAGGCTCACATTAGCCCATTTACTTGTCCTGATACCTTGAATCCTAAGTCAAGGGGGACTCTCATTCCAAGGGGGGGTTCCCAATCCTAAGGGGACTCTGACTCATTACAGCAAAGGAGGACTCCTAAGCCTATAAGGACAAAAATTCTTAGGCTTAAGGGGATTGCTTCTACCACTATCTAAACCCGTGCCATCTAGGGGATCAGGTATCATTTTCTCATTCTAATACATTCATAACTCTCAAGAGAAAGTCTCTAACTTAAGCATCGGAGTCAGACCCCGGAGACCACCCCAAGTCTGCCCTTGTTTTGCAGGTTCCGATCATGTAGAACAACTTAGGTGACATTCAGACAAGGGGAACGTCCTGAACGTTTCAAATGCTAATCGCAAACAACCCTTTAGTTTTAATGTACTAGAAATTTCTGCTTTTTTTCTTGGATTTGTAAACATTTTCTAATGCATCTTTATTTTCCCTCTCTCTTGAATGTATTTTGTGTCATTCAGGTGTAAATGTACTGGGGAAAGGCCGATTTGGCTTAGGCAGTAAATCCTTCTATATATAAATGTCATTAATTAAATGTTTCATCAATTGAAATATATACACACACACACATAAATGCAGTAGAACCTTTTTATGAGAATACTCTATTATGGAATAAACTCCATATAAGAATAAAAAATTTTGTTCCCAACTTTCACTAATCAGTTATAAATAAGCATCTATTAAGTTATAAACTCTATATAGTAATAAAATTTATGTGGTCCCAATGATATGGCTGATATATATATATATATATATATATATATATATATATATAAGCATGGATATGGGGGGAACTTTTGAACTAATTAAAATACCTTCACTATTTTAATTTAAAGACAAAATTTACCATTATCCTAATTCTTAAAACAGTAGGATTATTTTATTATTTTTACACTTATTTAGAGTCTGTTTAGCATTCAATTTAATTTATTTAAGTCTTATTTGGAGTAGGAACAAGATTCATTAGTTTTTTATAATTAATTTCAGATTTACATTAATTGTCTGTGTTTTCCTATTAAATTCATATTTTTAACATCAAATTCGCAGTCTGACAGTACAATGACTTTGATGGGGCATAACTTGAGCTACAAGACTCAGAATTGGATGATTTAAATCTACAACTTTTATGAAGAAGGCGTGGCCGTTTAAAGATTGTAGGAACCCAAAAATTAAGTCGGAAGACAGACGCTACGTGCATTCTAATTAGAGGAAATACAAATTTTACGAGGATTTATTACTTGGATAATTGAAACAAATCCTAATCATTCTAGGATTTGTGTGTTGTCTAAAGTCCTATTTGTAGTAGGAATAGGGATTAATTAGTTTTTTGTAATTAATTTTGAATTTACATTAATTGTTTATGTTTTTTTATGAAATTTAGGATTTTAACATTAAATTTGCAGTTTGACAGGGCAGAAACTTTGATAGGGCATAACTTGAGCTAGAAAACTCAGAATTGGATGATTTAAAAGCCTAAATTCAAGAGAAAAGCGAGATCTAAAACTTTTATGAAGAATTCATGACCGTTTGGAGACTATAGAAACCCGAAAATTGAGTAGTAATTCAAAAGCTATGTGCATTCTAATTAGCAAATATCCGAATCTTACAAAGATTTATTATGTCGATTAATTGAAACAAGTCCTAATCATTCTACAATTTGTGGGTTGTCTAAACTGCTATTTGAAGTTGGAATAGGGAATAATTAATCTTTTTAATTAATTTCAAATTTATCATAATTGTTTGTGTTTTCTTATGAAATTCAGATTTTTAAAATCAAATTCGCAGTCTGATAGTACAGCAACTTTAACGGGGTATAACTTGAGCTAGAAGACTCAAAATTGGATAATTCAAAAGCCTAATTAAATTCAAAAGCCTAATTGAGATATGCAACTTTTATGGAGAATTTGTGCCTGTTTGGAGACTGTAGAAACCCAAAAAGTGAGTCACAAGTAAGACGCTATATAGGGAAATCCAAATTTTATAAGGATTTATTATTTGGATAATTTAAACAAGTCCTAATCATTATAGGATTTGTGGATTGTCTAAAGTCCTATTTGAAGTAGGAATAGGTAATAATTAGTTTTTTAATTAATTTCGGATTTTTATTAATTTTTTTTGTTTTCTTATGAAATTCAAATTTTTAACATTAAATTCACAGTCTGTTAGTGCAACAACTTTGATGGGGCATAACTTGAGCTAGAAAACAAGAAATTAGATGATTAAAGAGCCTAAATTCAGGAGAAAATCGAGATCTACAACTTTTATGAAGAAGTCATGGCCGTTTGAAGACTGTAGCAACCTAAAAAGTGAGTCGCAAGTCAGACGCCATGTGCATTATTGGAGAAATCTGAATTTTATAAGGAGTTTTTTATTGGATTAATTGAAACAAGTCCTAACCATTTTAGGATTTTTTTGGTAGCCTTCATTGGGATTTAGGAGCTATAAATAGATGAAACCAATGATAGAAAAAAAAAAATTCTTCTCTCTCTGAAAAATAAACAAAAAAAAGCTTGAAAGAATTTCATGATAGAGAATAAACTCAAGTACCAACGATTAATTCGAGATTAATTGTTCTCTTTCCTTTATAAAAAAATGAATCTAATTTCACACATTTCTCTATCGTTCAAGCTCTTAAAGTATTGATTGAAGATTGAAGACCTAAACTTAAAAAGTTATATAAATTATTTTATTTTTTTAACCATGAATTCTTCATTTTTTATTGGTTTGGGTGTTTTATTTTCTATAGCCATCAACTAATTATATAACGTTTATTTAGTAATCAATTTATATTATTATTAGAGTACAATTATTGATTAATTAATTTATTTAAATTAAATTCGTGTTTACATTTAATTTTAGTAGGAAATTTGGACTTTTCCTGTGAAATTCATAGCTCGAAAGTGCATCACATTTGATGAGACATAGCTTGAGCTATAAAACTCGGAATTGAGTGATTAAAAAGTCTAAATTCAAGAGAAAATCAAGCTATGCAGCTTTTATAAAGTAGTCGTGGCTATTTGAAAATCATAGGGATAAAGAAGTCGTGACCATTTAACTACTGAAAATACCTAACAAAATTATTATTTAATATACACGTAATAATATGCATATGTTAACAAATAAAAAAATTCAATTCTAATTTAAATTTAAAATTAAATAAAAATATTCCACACGCAACGTGGCAAGAATAAATTAGTGTATATAAAAGCACGGATGTGGGGGAACATTTGAACTGGCCAAAATACCCTAGTTATTTTATTTTAAAGACAAATTTTCCCTCATCCTAATCTTAAAAACAATAGGATTATGTAATATTGTTGTAAAATTAATTATTTCATGCTTAATTTGCACTTAGTAATAAGACTTTGTTTTGGTTGATTAGGGTTTTATATATATATATATATATCCAGAAAATTAACACATAATATTTCAATTTTACTAAGTCCTTGGCCTTTATTTTTTTGGAAGTAAGCTGCAATAGTCACTGAACGATGCCTGTATGGCTAGGAACGACAATTTCTTCCTAATAATAATCAGTACACCTTTACTTACTATTTTAATTTTTTTGTCTTCAACTCGATTCGATTTTAAATACAAGGTAACTTCGCCATACAAATTTTAGTTTTGAGTACTAATCGTCCATGATTTATGTCGTTTTAATTTATATTTCATTAATGGCTAGACAGAACTGGAAATTGAATGCCACACAAATGTAAACCGTAAAGATATTTACTAGTCCCATATATCAATTAAGTTGTCCCAGCATACAACGAAGGATCCTTAGCTATATTGGTGTTTAGTGGAAGACTTGACTTCGCTAGATATGCGAAACCTTCTTAGCCACGTCTACTGGTCCAATTTTGAACTCCATAATTTCTCCTTTGTCCATTCTTTTCGTTTTGGAATATGAACTTACACGCTTACACGCTGTGGACTTTGATATATATATATATATATATATATGGAAGTAGTAGAATGAAATTTTTAATTGCAATTTAATTGGTGACATGATATCACAATATGTAAGAATTGATCAAATTTGATTTTTTAAATAATTAACTACTTTTGAAGTTATAAATGATATTCTATTTTTTAAAAATTTATAATCAAATTATCAAATACTAAATTTAAAAGGAAAAATAACGATTTATAAAAAAAATAATAAAATAAACATAGGGCATCTAATTAAACTTTTCGTTCACTACAAAAAAACAGGTTGTCTGCGAACATTGAATTTCCGTCGCAAAGTTTATCTGTGACGTCGGATTCTGCGAAGGACAATGTCCGTTTGTAAATTCCTTCACGTTGATTTTCTGCGATGGAATTTATGCGTCCGTCACAAATTTTGGGATGGAATTTGTGACGGAAGAGTCATTGTCATAGAAAACCCAAAAAATTGAACCAAATTTGCAACCATATCTGCAACGGAATTATCCGAAGCAGAATAATCTGCAATGGACAGATAAGGTCGCAAATTGTCCAAAATTGTCAAGTTCTGCTTCCAAATCTATGGCAGTGTTGTTCGTCGCAAAATAGTCTGCCACAGACCAATCTGTCACAGATTTGGACACAATTTTGATTTTTTCAATTTTTTTATAATTATTGATTTTCGTGATCTAATTTTTTTTTGATAGGTGGTGATGCGCTAAACAGTGGTATCCCAGCCCCCATTTTACAGTTGACCAGACTAATCCACTGCCCTCCCCCACCGTGCGCCCTCTTGGGATCGGCTGCGGACCTGTAAGCCTATACCCACAACCTATTGGGAGTACCACTTGAGCGGGGATCAAACCCACGACCTCTTCAAAGCCGCTGGCAACCTGACACGGTCTTTGACTGCTAGGCTACCACGCTCAGTGGTTATTTTCATGATATAATTTAATCATAGTTCACCTGTTATACAGTAATATGTACTTAAATGTATAATATTTCGTAATCATATGATGTGGGGGGAACATTTGAACTGACTAAAATACCCTTACTATTTTATTTTAAAGACAAATTTTCCCTCATCCTAATCCTAAAAACAATAGAATTATGTAATATTGTTGTAAAATTAATTATTCCATGCTTAATTTGCACTTAGTAATACGACTTTGTTTTGGTAGATTAGGGTTATATATATATATATATATATATATATATATATATATATGCAGAAAATTAACACATAATATTTCAATTTTACTAATTCCTTGGCCTTTATTTTTTTTGGAAGTAAGCTGCAATAGTCACTGAACGATGCCCGTATGGCTAGGAACAACAATTTCTTCCTAATAATAATCAGTACACCTTTACTTATTATTTTAATTTTTTTTCTCTTCAACTCGATTCGATTTTAAAATACTAGGTAACTTCGCATAGAAATTTTAGTTTTGAGTACTAATCGTCCATGATTTTTGTCGTTTTAATTTCTATTTCATTAATGGCTAGACAGAAGTTGAAACTGAATGCCACACAAATGTAAACCGTAAAGATAATTACTAGTCCCATCTATCAATTAAGTTGTCCCAGCATACAACGAAGCATCCTTGGCTAAATTGGTGTTTAGTGGAAGACTTGACTTCGATATGCGAAACCTTCTTACCTTCTTAGCCACGTCTACTGATCCAATTTTGAACTCCATAATTTCTCCTTTGTCCATTCTTTTCGTTTGGAATCTGAACTTACACGCTGTGGACTTTGATATTTATATATATATATATATATATATATATATATATATGAAAGTAGTAGAAAGAAATTTTTAATTACAATTTAATTGATAACATGACATCATTCTTTTGGTTTGGAATCTGAACTTACACGATGTGGACTTTGATATATATATATTTGAAAGTAACAGAAAGAAATTTTTAATTGCAATTTAATTGATAACATGACATCACAGTATGTAAGAATTGATCAAATTTGATTTTTTAAATAATTGACTACTTTTGAAGTTATAAATATTATTCTATTTTATTAAAATTTATATTCAAATTATCAAATATTAAATTTGAAAGAAAAAATAACGATTTATAAAAAAAATAATAAAGTAAATATAGGGCATCTAATTAAACTTTTCATTCACTGCAAAAAAACGGGCTATCAGCCACCGACCAAGCCGTCGCAGAACATTGAATTTCCGTCACAGAGTTTATCTGCGACGGATTTTACGACGGACGATGTCCGTCTGTAAATTTCTTGACGCAAATTTTCTGTGACAGAATTTATGCATTCGTAGCAAATTTTGGGATCAAATTTGTGACGGAAGAGTCATTGTCACAGAAAACCTAAAAAATTGAACCAAATTTGCAACTGTATCTGCAACGGAATTATCCAAAGCAGAATAATCTGCAATGGATAGATAACGTCACAGATTGTCCAAAATTGTCAGGTTCTGCTTCCAAATCTGCGACACCGCTGTTCGTTGCAAAATAGTCTACCACGGACCAATCCGTCACAGATTTGGACACAATTTTTATTTTTTTCAATTTTTTTGAATTATTGATTTTCATGATATAATTTAACCCTAGTTCACCTGTTATGCAATAATATGTACTTAAATGTATAATATTTCATAATCATATGATGTGGGGGGAACATTTGAACTGACAAAAATACCCTTGTTATTTTACTTTAATGACAAATTTTCCCTCATCCTAATCCTAAAAACAATAGGATTATGTAATATTGTTGTAAAATTAATTATTCCATGCTTAATTTGCACTTAGTAATCCAACTTTGTTTTGGTTGATTAGGTTATATATATATATATATATATATATATATATATATGCAGAAAATTAACACATAATATTTCAATTTTACTATTGTCTAGCTTGCAAAGAAAGATTATCTTCACTAGTTTTCTTGTCGACACTTGAAATTACATTTAATAATGAAGCAGTACATTGTTTAGTCTATCCTACAAGGCCTAAAAATACAGCTCGCATTCTCCTTCATTTCTGCGAGGCATGGGCAGTATGTTCTTGGTTCTTCCATCAAATAAAATGTCCTTACATTATGCCAAAAAGTGTCTCTGGTTGCTTTGAGTTATGGTCTTCAGCACTACCATCTTTAACTTATAAACCTCTATGGTTGTCTTTTTGGTATTTTATAACATAGGAATTGTGGAAAGCCAGAAACAAAAGAATATTTCAAAATAAGTCTACTACCACAGACAATATCATTTTTAAATGTCTTGAGCAGGTAGTGCTCTAGTTCTCCTCTAGGAATGCATTTTTTAATTATACTTGTATGGATTTGTATAGATCCTTAGATGTAATCTTTGGATTACACTAACTCAGTTCTATCCTACCTTATGGTTGTATCCTTCTGTGAGAGACCTCCATTATAATGTTCTGTCTCTTCTTGTTCAATTAATAAAATTCTCCATTTATCAAAAAAAAAAAATTTACTATGTCTTTGGCATTTATTTTTTTGGAAGCTGCAATAGTCGCTGAACGATCCCTGTATGGCTAGGAACAACAAAAATCTTTGGAAGGTTCAATTTTCAACAATAAAAATTTGGGTGATAATAAATTTCAGCAATAAATCTTTTCTAACCCTTAGTTTGGTTCAATTTTATTGTAAGATTAAATTTATTTCCAAAAATTTTCTTTTATAATTAATTTTAAAATTTTTAAAATAATGTAACATATGAATTTTTATTTTTTTATTTCTATTTTTTGATAAATGTTGTTGTATTATTGAAGAAGACCAGGAGGGGTGGTCTTAAGAATACAAAGAAAGAAAAAAAGTGGGGTAACATATTATGGTATCTGCTGAATAGGTTAAACCTGAATATTTGCATTTTGTTAAAAATGCATCTAGGTACAAAGCTTGAGTAGAAAATGTCATTTGGCTTAGCTTCAATCTTGAAAATATTTTTATTTCTCCACTTTCAAATTTCCCATACAAAAATCATCCATAGTGAAGTAATAAAAGGTTTTTGAAATTTTCCTTTAACTATGGAGTTGAATTGGATGAAAAAATTGGGAAGATTATAAGGCATGACAAAAGTTATTTTCATCCAATTGAAGAGATCACACCAAATTGAATAGACCAGTTGACAGTGCATTAGAAGATGTTCTTGTGTTTCAAGGTTGTCATAGAATTGACAAGAGATATCTTCAATGTTCATATGGAGGGTGTTTACAAGGAAGGATCGCGTAGGCAGTTTTTGGTGAAGTGCAGTCCAGATGCAAAATTTATTTTTTGGCAAGGAAATGGAAGACCAGCATAAGCGAAAATGAGGACTTTTGGTGTACTTGGCTGTCATATAAGCATTTATAAAAGAGCTAGCGGTGTAGCTTGAAGAAATGTCTTTTTCCCATATAATTTTGTCTTTACCTACAATTGAAGAATAACATGCTATGATTTCTCGTAGCTCTTTAAGGTGGTCAGAATGTCAGAGTCTGAGGTTGCGGGTCCGGGTAGGCCTACCATGGCTATGTAGCAGCAAAGACTTTGCTAAGGATACTGTAATTGATTTATTAGAAGCCAGAATGAATAAGTCTTGAAAACTTTCAGACAATGGTTGAGAGTGTTGAATCCATCTATCTTTCCAGAATTGGAAGCTTGTTCCGTCCCCTAAACTAAATTTGCAAGAACTTATAAAAGAATTCCTAGTATTGATGGTTAGAGATGCAAACCTATATATACCTTTCCATATATGCAAAAGGCGATTTTGGTTTACAGAAGAGATATCTGACCAAGAGGAAATGTGGTTCATATGCAGAGCAATCCGGTTCCAAATAGAACTCGTTGTCGATGAACGGATCTTCCAAACCCATTTCAGAAGTAAACTTGCATTTCTAAGAAGAAGAGGGCAGATTCCCAGTCCCCCATAATAAAAAGGTTTACAGATATTATCCCATGAAACTTTACAAAGAGACCTCCCATTAGGGTCTCCTTTCCATAGAAAATTTCTCATGCAAGTTTCTAGTTTCTTAGCAATATTTACTGGAACCTTAAAAAGAGACATGAGATAAAT
>CANYLF010362057.1:0-13642 GCA_948193215.1 Bocquillonia castaneifolia
AATATACTTAAGAAAGAGATTAAATTAGTTTGAATATTCTTTAATAAAATCTATACCTTATTATAATAGTATTTAATTCTTAAAATCACTATTGATTATATACAACATTTTATATACCAACAAGTTTCTTAATTCTACAAGAATAAATGTAATTAAAGTTCCAATTACTTTCATAAAACATCTTTATTGGTTACTCTATATTAATAAATTCATAATTTAATATCTACTCATAAAAAATTTATGAAATATTTCAGAATATTAATAAACATATTATTACACATGTCCACCAAAATTGAGTTAAAAATAATAAGTAAAAAGGTCTAAAATAAGAAAAGAGCAGCAACTGTCCTGCACTTTTGCAAAACAGCCTATAGGTTTTGAGCAACTAATAACTCAAAATCCAACCGTTAGATCGCTCTCAAACTTTAACGACACAAACTATAGGTGCAAGAGACAATTTATTCCAAAATCCAACCGTTCAAGTTCTCTAATAATCTAGATATGATATTCGCAGTTTAGACCTGCAATTCACCACTACTCTAATACTCAAATTATGATACTTCAACCTTATTTAAATAATTTCAGCATCCTAACAACCTAACAAAAAGGTATTCACATCATTTAGACAGTTTAACAAGCTTTTTGGAAAATTGCCTAAACCGCCGTAAACGTTCAAAAAATTATATCTTATAAACTACACATAATTAAACTATCATATAATTATGAAAAATGATCAGCATATTTTTCTCTATTTTTAAAAATTATAAACACTTGGGTGAGTATGGAAATGAAGTTTAGGGCCTAAAACACATTGTTTCCCCCTTCCCTTTCCAAAGAACCCGACAGGCCCCTTCCTTCCACATTATTCTTCGTTTATTATTATTTTTATATATAAAAATATCTACTTTGTTCCTTAGAGAAAATTCTAGATCCTTTTTGTTTTTCTTTTCTATTATTATTATATGGATTGTTCTAGAATAATGGGCTTTTATTCTACTAATTTTGTTAACTATAGTTTTATTTGATTTATCATAAAATAATTATTTACAAAAAAAAATTAAACTATACAAATAAATTTCATTTTACATCTGATTAAAATATATAATTAATTCAAGGATAATTTAACCAACAGTTAAATCTATATAAATTATTCTATAACATAAATTTAAAATCCACTGCTCACTAGTCCTCAAGTAAAATAATAATAATAATTTATTTTTAAATTGAGAATAATTATTTTATCCATAAATTTATAAACTTAAAAGTCATGTTTGAAATTTTCTAATAAGAGCAAAATAAATAAATAAATTTATAACACTTAAATCGGTAGAATATATCAATTAATCAATGAAATAGGTCTTCTAGATTTTTCAAGATAAATTAATTCTATAAATTTTTAACATTAAAATTCTATAATTACCGTAAAAAAATCAGGTTATTACAGTTTGATTGTCTAAATGATTGGTTAGAAATCGGTAACCCAAAAGATGAGATGGAAAATGAATGATTTATGATTGGGCAACGAGAGGTTGTTCCAAATGAAAAGATGAGAAATTGAAAAAGATGTGATAGGGTTACCTTTACTTTAACCTTTCTTTTAGATAATTTAACTAATTATCAAAATTGATTATGATGTGTGGTGATGTTAAATTGGTTGACTTGTGAATTTATGAGCTGGATTGAAAATTTGTAATGTGTTGTGAGTTGAATTGGTTGTGATTGTGTTTAAAATGGGCATGGATTAACTCGAAAAAAAAGGGTTGTGTGATTCGGGTAAGCTGAGCCGGTGGGATAGCTACCTGTTGATGAATGGAGGGATCGAGCCGGTGGGATGGTCTCGTCGATGGCCACCTATTCACACTTGTGAAAGATTGAGGAAAATGATTTGGTGAGGATGAGTTATCCATCCGGTTTTGTGATTGAGTTTATGTATTTTTGGTAATTCTTGTGTAAATGGTTTGAAATCCCAATGCACTAAGAGGGGGTGAATTAGTGGATAATTAAAAATTAACTTTTAACAAAAATAATCAATCACAAGACAAAGGATTTATAGTGGTTCGGACACAACAAGTCCTACATCCACTCACTAATCCACAATTGGGTATTCCATTATCAATCAAGATTGATTACAAGAGTTTTGGATCACTCTAAACCTTACAATGTGGTTTTTCTCAAGGTTAAACCCACTAAAACCTATCCCAAGTGTTTCTCTCTCTAGGAACCCTTGACCCAAGTATTTTTATCTTAGGACAACACTTAAACCTTTCCACAAATCAATTCCTAAACCTCATTCACCAATAAGATAGATTTACAAGGAATTACTAGAGCTCACAAGGCTCAATGAATCAACAATAACATAATAAAATAGAAATTAGGGTTTACTACTTAATTGAAGTAATTTTCTCTTAATTGAATGATTAAAGGATGTTGATTACCTTCAAAATGAGTTTCAGACTTGCTTTTAAACTCCCACTTGAGTTCTTGACCGTTTGAGAGCATTTAATGCAAAATAGATCCGTTTTCTTTTTTTTCTCGTTCTTAGAAATCGTAGCATTAAATGCTTCTGACATGGTAACAATGATCGTTGTAGTTTAACAACGAGTTCATTGTCAATTGTAATGAACTCATTTTTAACTACAATGAGTTCGTTGTTACTGGGCTTATTAAATGAAGAACGAGCTCGTTGTTGCTTTGCTATGGTCGTTATTGGTCTAGCAACGAGCTCTTTGTCTCGTTCATTGTTGGCTTTCGTCGTTCGTGTGATTTGCTGCTTCTTTGTGCCAAAATGCTTAAGATCAACAATGATCATTGTTGAATCGACAACGATCGTTGTTTACACAATGAACTCGTTGTTGATTCAACAATGATCATTTTTAAAGTGAAAAACTTAAAAACTTTTTGAAAATGGATTAAAACAAAAGCTGATGTTAATTACTTGGACTTAGGTTAATGATCAACATCAAAATAAGGATTAGTTGTCCAAATAGGTCAACAATCTCCCCCTTTTTGATGTTGACAAACCTAAGTCCATTTTGAGAGAATTTTGAGGTAAAATGCTCAAAACTCCCCCTCAACAGATGCATGCTCAAAAAACAACAAAAGTAGAGTAACATTGCATAGATACTGCCACATGAACCAGTACATATAGTAGCAAAAACATCACAACATAATATCATTACCCACAAAATATAAGCAACAAGCATAAAATAAACACAACACATTCTCTCCCACTTTGTCAACATAAAAAAGGAAGGAGAGAAGATAAAATGTATCATACACGAAATGAACAATCACCAGAAAGCCCAACAAGAGTCAAAGTGAATGTGCAAGAGAGTGTGAAAAACAAGTAGAAAAAATATGCAAAGACAATAAAAACAAATGGGCTATGACTGATCCTCAGCTGCAGGTGGAGAAGAAGGAATCCGGACGGACGTGAGAGACGGATCACCAAACTCCAAATGAGTAGAACCAGTAGCAAGTGTCTCGGTACCAGTAGGATAAACAACTGGTGGTGGAGGTGGCCAAATCATGTCATCAATAATCCCATGATGCCTCTGAATATAGGAAACATGCTGCTCCATCCGATCTAAGTGCTGATCTAGCTGGTCTATCCCACAGCCTAACCGATCTCCTAAGGCAGAAACCTCTCCAACAACCAGTGTACTCATCCGCTCCATGAACTCAGTCATCTGCTTGTATAATTGACCCATATCCATGTTAAGAACACCTGTCTCAGTCCGTGGTCTAGTCCTCCTAACATATGTCTGAGGAAATGGAGGAATAGGCAGAGAAACCCTCTGAGTACTAGGACCAGTCTCCAAAGAAGTACCATGAGTAGCAGTGGCAGCAGCAGCCATCTCAGCTCTAAACTCTGCTAAGCCCTCATCAATTTCTGTATCAAGCTCTGTGTCATCCTCTACTGAAGGAATTTGTTCCTAAGTGGTAGCAGTAGTTGCTTGGGAAGTCTGACCAGGCTGAGTCTGAGATGTATGAGCTGAAGGCTGTCCGGTAACATAATTAGAGGAGACCTCCTATGAATAGACCCATCTACCGCCCAATTTGAAGAAAATCTTACTATTCTTGATCAAATTCATCCCCAGAAGGATCTCTTAAGGAGACAGACCATCTCGAGGTCGGTTGGAGCCATCAGGACCAAATGCTCTTAATCTCTCTGCCAGAAGAGTGATATACCCTCCAATATTGATACTCCCCTTGCTGTAGTGAGGAATATCTTCCAGACATACCTGAAAGAACCTACCAACCTATACCGGTTGCCTCTTCTCCAAACAGTAAATAATAAAGAATTCTTTATTATTGATCTTTTCATTCTTTTTCCCCTAGACAAGATTGAGTATGATAAAAACCTCTGTAAATACTAGTGAAATTTGCTCCTAACCAGGCATACAACAGTGGTTCCCCCCTCAAATAAGCCAGTCGCTATAGATTTCCAAAAGGGAGTCTGCTCTCGCATATTGAATGCCGGAGCAATACTAACATATCCATTGGTTTTAAACTCGAAAACAGCATCAAACTGAGCAAGAGTCAGTGTGTTTTTAGTACCCATAAAAAAAAAGAGCATGTGTATTTGGACTGGGCAGGTGTATCAATAGTCAAATTCAGATCATACGAAGCCAAAAATTCTTTCACTGATGAAGGATGAGTAGGTCTAGCCTTAAAAGCCACGTCAGTCAATCCTAAAAAGGCTAAAGCCTTATTCATTCTATCCTCAATGTCCAAAGACTAAAGAGTGACCCTACACATGTATCTGGATTGATCAAAGGACTGTTTACCCAATTTAGTGAGGCGTACCTAAACTGTTTGTACCTCTAGAGAGAGTTGAGGAGGTGCTTGAGGCCTCTATCTCTGTAGATTAGAAGTATGCCTAGAGACAGACCTGGGAGGAGGATTGGCATTGATTTCTCTGTCTTCCTCTAACTCTTCTATTTGAACTGCTCTTCTTCCACTCCTTCGTTCTCCAACCATAGTGAAATAACCCAAGGAACAACCAAAAGCAAGAGAGAAAAGCAGAATTGATGGATTTTGAAAAATTCCAAATTAAAACCCTAGGGGTAATTAGGGATTAAAAACTTTGATTTTGTATTTTAATCTTCAAATAGATGTTTTAATTGAGTTTAGGGACTAAAAACGGTCAAGAAACGTTGAAAACCAGTCAAGAAAAGGTGATCGTAGGGTTTTTGGTAAGAAAGAACGAGAGAGAAGAGAGAGAAAGCATGCTCATGTGTTCCTAAAAAATGAAATGACTCGTTTTAAAAAATAGATTTTTACCAGTAACAAGGATCGTTGTTGATCAACAACGATCTCATTGTTAAATGACAACGATCGTTGTTGAAAATCCCACGAGTTCGTGTACTCCTCTATTTCTCTAAAAATTTTAAGGTTGTTACTATAACAATGAGTTCGTTGTTACTATAATAACGAGTTCGTTGTTACTATAACAACGAGTTTGTTGTTACTATAACAACGATCATTGTTGACACAATGATCATTGTTAAAGCCACAATGAGCTCGTTGTTAACATAAAAATCACCAAAACCTCGAAATAAACGGGGAAAACTTGTATATAAGGCTTTAAAAATGCATAAAAATACATGATTTTTGGGCATGATTGCTTACATATAATTCTTGATTGTTAATATAACCAATTCAAAGGCTATGAATATAACATGGTATTAATTTATATTCATAAGAATGTCTTTGATATGGTCAATATAGAATATTAAGAATATGCATACACCAAAAATAATTCTAATACATCAAAACAAGTAAAAAAAATGTAATCACGTTTTTTACACTAAGCAAGACAAGGGGAATACCAAGGCAATCATAGCACATATAAGCTCACATATACACACAAGAATATCTATAATAAGTAGAAAATGCATGTGAAATGCAAGATGCTATGAAGAAAGCAAAGATGCACCATCAATCATATCGAGTTCCCGCTTAATGAAATTCATACGATCCTCATTAAGGGGTTTGGTAAAGATATCCATGGGTTGGTTATTTGTATCAATAAATTCCAATACAACATCACCATTTTGCACATGATCACGCAAGAAATGATGTTTAATATCTATATGCTTGCTTCTAGAGTGCTGTATGGGATTTTTGGAGAGATTTATGGCACTAGTATTATCACACTTGATGGTAACATGTGTGAATTTAAAACCATAATCTCTAAGTTGTTGTTTAATCTAAAGAACTTGAGAACAACAACAACCGGCTGCCACATACTCTACTTCAGCTGTTGATAATGCAACATAAACTTGTTTTTTGGTACTCCAAGATATCAAACTTTGCCCAAGCAATTGACAAGTACCAGAGGTACTTTTTCTATCTAATAAGCTTCCGGCAAAGTCCGAATCGGAATAGGCTAAAAGATCAAAAGAAGCACTTTTAGGGTACCAAAGACCTAAATTCATCGTACCTTTTAAATATTTTAAAAATTTTTTAACCGCATGAAGATGTGACTCCCCAGGTGATGATTGAAAATGTGCACAAACACATACGAAAAATGTGATATCAGGCCTACTTGCAGTCAAATATAAGAGAGATCCAATCATACCTCGATATCGCTTTTCCTCAACGGGTTCGCTACTCTCGTCCTTCCCAAGTCTGGTAGTTGTAGCCATAGGAGTTTTACTTGTTGAGCTACTCTCCATTCCAAACTTTTTGAGAAGCTCTTTAGTGTACTTAGCTTGATTTATGAAGGTTCCATCCTTTGCTTGCTGAATTTGCAATCCAAGGAAGAATTTAAGCTCCCCCATCATGCTCATTTCAAACTCTTTTGTCATACACTTTGAGAATTCTTTACACAAGTAAATATTAGTAGCACCAAATATAATATCATCAACATAAATTTGAACAATCAGAATATCATCTCCTTTTCTTTTGATGAAAATAGTTGTATCCACCTTACCTTTTTCAAAATCATTTGTAATCAAAAATGAACTAAGTCTCTCATACTAAGCCCTTGGAGCTTGTTTTAAACGATAGAGAGCTTTAGTTAGTTTGTAAACATGATCAGGAAATGCATGATCCTCAAAACCCGGAGGTTGTTTAACATAAACTTCCTCTTCTATGAAGCCATTAAGAAATGCACTTTTAACGTGTAATATCTGAGATTTTTCATATTGAATTGATGTATATTAACTCGAAATCAAGTAAATGTTAGGCCGGAACATAATTAACTTCTCGAATTGGATTAATTATCCGATAATTGATTTAATTGGATTTAATCTTCAGAAATTCAAATTAATATTTTGAGATGTTATTTTGATCTAATTTTCTACATGAAAGTGTTAATATATTATATGAAGCTAGGATTAAAATTTGAGCTCAATCCGAGTTCGTGATAAAAAGTAATTGAGGAAAAGGACCTATTTGTAAACTAAAAACTTCAGTTTATATGCCTCTTTCTGCATCCGGACCTAATTGACAGATTAAAAACTTCAAAAAACGTCTGCTGAAGTCCCCAGATTTCTCTCGAACTGCTATAGTAGTCCGGTTATCTTCTCTGGTACATATCTTTCTCATCCGATCTCCATTTTAGATGAGCGAGTAGTCAAATCGAAGCTCGTGAAGTCCTTTACAATTTGATATAAGTTGGAGATACTGTCATCACCTGTGGAGGACGAGATCTGTTCTCAAAAATTGCAACACCGTCGGCTTCCTTGAACCACCGTGCTCCGGGCATTGTTTGAGCAATCTGACCTTGTAGACTTGTAGATCGGTTGAAAGGGAGTTGATTGGCAGTGGTCCGATGAGTTGAGGACGACCGAAAGTGGCTGATCGGAGAGGGCCGAGTTCGCCGGCGCCGTCAGCTTCGGAGGCTCGTTTCTGGAGATCTGAAGCTCCTTCGGATGATCCGAGGTGATTTTCATACTCCTTGCAACCTGATCTACAGATCTAGAAAGTTTGGAGGCAATCCGCCACCTCCCGCGGTGGCCGAAAAATTTTATTGCCACAATGGACGGTGGTCCGGTGAGCCCCACTCCGGACGAGTCCTGAAATATTTTTAAAAAATATTAAAAATTATTTCAGACAACTTTTATAAAAGCTAGATGGTTAAACGATGTGTAGATTTTAAATTAAAAATCCTAGAAGTTAAAACGCAGTCTTTGGAAATCCCGGAAACGCATGATAAGTGTCTAGTTTATAAGTTTAGCTTTAAAAATGTTATTAGGATATTAAATAAGTATTATTGGAATTGAATTGAAATTAATTAGGTTAATATATGCCGGTTAATTAATTAACTGTATTAAAAGCCGAGTTAAGACGGTATAATTACCGGGTGGATTAATATGTTTATAATTAATGTTGGTGGACTTAAAATGAATATTATTTGATAATTAAGTGATGTGATAAGTTAATATAAATGTGGATATAAAATGTTATGTTTTATTATTATGATATCGTCGATGGTAAATTCGGATAATTGGTAGGCTCGGTATGTGATGTTGGTATTAGAAGTGCTTTTTCTTGCAGGTACGTGCTCCACTTCGGTGGAGAGATATCAGTATTATAGGGGAGATGCTGTCGAATTTTTGGTAGAATTATCTCGATAAACGTGTCGGGTTTAAAATTAGATTTCCTATGTCATAATAGGATACTAAATCTTATTTTTAGGATATTCTTAAATTGTTTCTGATAAAATTGTTATATTATTTTATATAGATCGTCAGACTGGTAGCGATCCTGCTTTGGAGTAGTAGGACGCGTTGTGATCGATTTTTCATTGATTTATATCATTTTTATTTTATTTAATTGCATGAATTCGTTATATTTTTATTACAGTAAATTTATGCATATCAAATTGTAATTAATATTTTATATATTAATTATTTTGTTAAATTATTTACGGATATGCATATATGTTGGAAATATTTATATATTTAAATTATATATGGTACTATTGGATTTTGATTGCTTTAATGGAGGAACAAAGAAGGTAAGTGGAACGAGCTTCCTGGTGGGCGACACCAGGATCATGTGCACATGATGTTGATCGGGAATCAGGTATGTTATGATTCGGTAAATGTGGAATGGTACATTCGGGTGTGCTAACCCCGGTTGGGATGCCAAAGGCTCCCGGGGCACATGTATGCGATGTTAAGGTATCAGGGCAGCCTCGGTATGATGCCAAAGGCTCTCGTGGCAATGATAACCTGATTGGATAATAGATTGCGACTGGGATCCTTGTGAGAACCAGGGTAGCCTTGGCTGTGATGCCTAAAGGCTCTCGTGGCACTGTTACATGTTGGAAAAGTGATGGAATTAATACGGAAATGTTAGTAAAATTGGATATGGGTCCAGTCGATTGGATAAGAGGCCCGGAAGTGACTGTAGATGGAAATTTGGGTTAAGGTGTTCTACTTTCTTTCCTCTCTGCTTTTGTGTGTAAAAATACTACTATTATCAGAAAGTAATTGTAAAGAATGTTTTGGCATGCATGGTAATTATTTAAAATAGATATGATAATTACTCAGTGGGGTTTGACTCCCCTCAACTATTTTTCTTTCAGGAGTGCAGACTGATTTCTTTTGTGTGGATTCTTAGAGACTCGCATTCATTCTCCGCGAGTTATTACCATGTACTGATTTTAATTACAAGTGATGTTATTTTTATACTCTAGAGTTGCAGTGATAGTACGGGTTGAGTTTTGGTGTGATTATTTATATTATTTGATTTGATTGGCTTGGTGTTAGTCACCTAATATAATTATGGTGACAAATAAATGTTGATTTGATTTTCATTATTTTGTCTGTATAATTGGCGAATTCCCGACCTAAAGATAATAGGGGAAAGTTCAGCCTTTGATTTCATTTATATATACAAGTGGATTGGTTTTATTATGGGATGGAAATTCAGTAAATGGTTTATATAGGCTTTTTACGAGTTTTGGTGGCATATAATTTACCCGTTCCCTAGCGGCGGTGATGATCCCGGAAATGGATCGTGACAACAACTACGTATTAACATGTATGTTGTACCTATTGAATTTACAATCATGAAACTTTTTGTTAGAATTAGACTCGCATATTTTAATAAATTCGTATTCACTCTACCTAAATTTAGCATATGAAAATGAATTACTAATTAAAGAGTCGCGTCATATAATAATTTATTCATAACTTTTTGTCTTTAAAGTCGTTAGATGAATATTTAGATATATAGGTGTCATAAATCTAATAAAAGAATTGAAGAAATTGAACCAGAAGGGAGCCAAACCCAAAATTAAAAAAAAAAAAGGATAAAAATGGCGATTATAAACTTTGGCCAAGCACGAAAATGTTCACTATTAGTCCGTTCATAACTTCATACCATGAAATCTTTGAGGATATAAATGGAAATTACAAACTTACCAGCTACACCATCTCCATTTTCTTTTTAACTTAAATTGTATTCTAAACAATTAAGATTTAAGAGAAGAACTTTGAGAATATCTAAATTACATGATAAGGAACGTGCTAATTAACATTTCGTTTTCTTGAAATAAAAATTGGAATGTAAAATTATTAAAAGAATTTGTGCAATTAGAAAACTTTATACGTCATTTTCTTCTGCTACTTCCCCTTCTTATTGTTATTGACCCGACAATAAATATTTTTAACAAAATCGTGACATAATAACTTTGCAACATGTACATTTCAACAACTTTTTTTTTTTTTTTAAAAATAACATTTACATATATATCAACAACTTGATAGAAGAAAAATTAATTTAACCACATGATATTGCATAATTTTAATCACTCCACGAAGGAAAAAATTGAATTTTTTTGTTTAATTATTTATGACGGTCTACTCATATATCTTCTTAATGTAAAACTGTGAGCTTTCTAGGTAAATCTGTTTTATCATTAATAAAAACATTTGAAAAGTCCCTGCAAATAATAAAATGGCATAATTAATTTAGAATTATTTTTTTGCTAGAAATTTTTTTAATATGTATATATTATATATTATTAATTTGAGAGTTTTATATGTTTGAATTTCTTTCTCTCCCAAATAAAAAAATACATATATAATTTACTGACAGTTATAATTAAACAAAACAATAGAATGTGATAGTTTTAAGCATGGTTGTAAAACCCGACTCGATCATCAAATCGGTAAAGATAGAGGGTCAAGGGTCAAAGGTTCAACTTGAGTTGAACCGAGGATAATTCGGAATAAAAAAATTAATATATATTTACTATTTTTATCCATTTTTGTAAAAAAAATTAATATATATGATGAAATATAATGAAAATAATATCATGTATCAAGTAAAATATTTAAAAAATAATTAAAATATCAAAGGTCAATATTGAATCAATGGTTTTTTTAATAAGATATTAATATCAACATATTTAAAAATAAATGAAAAAAATAAAAAAAAAGTACAAATGAAATAAAAATATCTCAAACATATTTATAAAAATGATTAAAATTTATCAATTTTGAATTAATGGTTCCAATAAATGTTAAAATATCTTAAAATAAAAAATAGTTATTAGATTCAATAAAAAAGTTAAAATTTTAAAAAAATTAAACCCATTAAATTTAATAAATTCAGTCCCGGTTTTATGGGTTTTTAACCGGGTTTTATGGGTTTTTAACCGGGTTTTACTGGTTTTTAACTGGTTTTATAGGTTTAGCTAGGTTTTTAATGGTTCAATTGAAATTCGGGTTTTTGAAGTTACCTAACCCGGTTAAGATGCTAGCTCTTGGTTTTTTTAGTTGAACCAATCGGACCAGGTCGAGTTTGACTATACTGGTTTTAAGCTAAAGAGTCATACTTACTAATAAAGTAGGCCCAAGAGCCCAAAAAAAGCCCAAAAGCAAGCCACACTAAACACTCTTACAGCTTTGCTAAGACACCTGGCAAGTCCCTAAGGGGACACATCACACACAAGAACTCTATAAATACCCAAAGATTCTACAGGTAAAGGATTCCAACTTTCAGCTCATTAATTACCACATTGAATTCCCTTAACTAACTTGAGCATTAGAGTCAGACCTTGGACACTTGTCCTGTCCGACCTTTTTCTACTTGTGCAGGATTAACTCAGGAAAGCCGACACGACCCTAGGCCCTCAAGCCGACATAAGTAGTTATCATGACAGCCACATACCTACCAAACCAGACCACAGCCCAAATCAAGCCCAACACCGTCCTGTCGGCTCCATCATTCGGTTCCGTTGCCGGGAAGATGATGAATAGTACTATCGATGGAATACAGAGAAGGTGCCTCAACCTCAATCGAAGAAGACCCACCAGCCAGAAACCCTAATCAAAATGATCAACAAAGGAATGCTACACAACACCCAGAAACCACCCCACCACCACCAATATGTCAACAACTCGCCAAAGAATTTGCGAATCTACAAGTACAAATGTAGGAGGCAATAGCACAGCTACAAACTCAAGTCATACCGACTAATCAAAATGTTGATGAAACAGGAACACCTCGGGTAATTACTCCTGAGGTCGATAAAGAAGGAGAGAAAGTCGGTAAACAGAAGAAACGAATGAGAAGAAGTCTTAGCAAGGACTTTGAAGAAGAGGCGGATTCATCCAAGGCTCCTCGCCAATGTGTACCACAAGGAGATTCTGGAAATGGAAGGACAAAGTGAAGACAAAGGAACATTGCCTTAGAGGAGGACAAGCTTCCACTCATGATGATTGAGAAGATCAAGGACCTAAAGATGGAGACCACCTAGGCACCTCAGCCTTTTGAGGCTAAGAACTCACCATTAACCCTAGAAATACTCACCACACCTTTGCTGAGAAACTTCAAAGTGCCTACTTTCGACCCCTTCTCCGACACAAGATGCCCGGAAACACACACTACAAAGTTTGTGAACTAAATGCAACTCTACAATGCTTCTGACAAACTCCTCTGTAAGGTTTTCCCGACTACCTTGGTTGGAACGGCTCAGAAATGGTATAGTAAAATACCGCCAGGATCAATCACCACCTGAAAAAACTTATCAACGAAATTCATTCTCAGATTCTTCCCAAATATACCACTAAAAAGAAGTTCTGAGCAACTTTACCAATGCAAGCAGAAAGACAATGAGTCATTAAGAGACTACCTCGAGAGATTCAACAATAAAGTCACCAAGATAGACGACTTGAACATTGACACGGCGGTCTAGGCCCTGAGAAGAGGCACCACCATGGGACGACTGACAGACAAGATCAACTCAAAGCCACCAAAGATGTATCAATATCTGATGCTAATGGCCTAAAAGTGTGTTAGTGTTGATGATGGGAGACGTTACAGGAGGTTAGAAAAGGAAGAAATAGATGTAAAGAAAAAGGAAAAGAAAGAAGACAAACCACCAAAGACACAAGTCCACCCATACCACCAAACAAAGCTACCGTCCTTACAACACCTTCAGTAGACCCTACCGATACAACCAGGAAAGAAGGGAGAGTTTCACCCCTCTGAACCAGTCTAGAACAAATGTCCTAATGTGGATAAGAGGTAGCCAAACTCTATACACTCATCCCAGATAGATGATCCAACAGTCAAGGAACACGAGTCGCTTTTACAAGTTCCACGAAGATTATGGGCATGATACAGAGGACTGCTTTGAGTTAAAAAGGGAAATTGAGAGGTTAATAGCAAT
>CANYLF010362183.1:0-16368 GCA_948193215.1 Bocquillonia castaneifolia
GATTGTATTAATTTGAGATTGGTTGATGTTTTGTGTAAATGATTTGGTTGTGAATTGTCTTAAATGAGAATTAATATATGTGTGAAGTAAGTGATGTGTATGTGTATTGAGTGGTTTTGGCTTAATGTATGATAGATTAGTTGATTAAATGGTTATTGAGTTGCCAGCTCACCCCTTAGCATATTTTTCAGGTGCAAGATAGAAGTTTACGTGCATTTCAGTAGGAGTTCATGTGGCCAGTGGATAAAGAGCATTTGTATGCATTTGGTTACGCATTTATATATGTATGCATTAGATATGTAAGTTGTTAATTGACATTAGATGTAATGAACTATTTGAAGTGTTTATTTATGTGTAAAAGAATTGAGTAAATGTTTGAATAAAGATGATTTTTGGTTAATTATATGTTGATGAAGTTTTCAATGTTTCTTGTTATTAAACATTATTGTATTTTTAAGTTTGAAGAGTTCGTTGTATATTCGAATTGATTTTGAGTTGGTTTAAGTACGGCTTTGCAGAGGAAAGCCAGAAATACTGTTTCTAAACTGTGTTTTCTGTTTAAAAATTTCGGATTGGTGATTTTTGGCTTACAACGATCGTTGCTATTTTCATAACGATCGTTGCTGATTTGCAACGAGCGCGTTGCTGATTTCCCACGAGCTCGTGTACCTTACTGGATTTTTGGATGATTTTCATGTATTTTACAACGATCACTGTTCATCTACAACGATCGTTGCACAATTCACAACGATCGTTGCACTGTTCACAACGATCGTTGCAACCCTATTTTCAGAGAAAAAAAATTTATTTTTGAAGGGAATTTTTAATTGGATTTTATTCTATGAGTAATTACTATCTTTATATATATTAATCCGTATTAAATGATGTTAGATTTGGGTCGTTACAGTCACACTGCCTCAACTTCCATATCCATTTTAAAAGTAGTCCTACATTTCTTAACTGTAAGTGATTCAAATTTAATCCTCCAATGTGAAGAGGAAGACAAATGTTTTCCCAACTAACTTTGTAAAAGGATCTGCCATTTGGGGAACTCTTCCATAGGAAGTTCCTCATATAACTTTCGAGCTTGTTTATTACCTCAACTGGCATTGTAAACAGTGACATCAAATACACTGGAAGACCATGAAGGACTGATTTGACTAGGACCAATCTCTTCGCATAAGAGAGGTAAGAGCCTTTCTATAAAGCAAGAAGCTTAGTAAACTTACTAACTAATGGATTCCCAATCATTAATAAGTAACCTCCTATGCGACAAAGGCACACCAAGATAAGGAATTGGGAGAGTAGAGACCTTACACTTGATAATTGAAGCACAATGATCTGTATATTCTCTTCCCACACTAATACCGATTAAAGAACCCTCCGAATAATTTATGTGCAGCCCCGAAATTATCTCAAAGCACTTCAACAACCTTACAAAAATTAAAATTTGACGTTCATCCACAGGTAGAATGCAAAATGTATCATCTGCAAATTGTAAGAGTGAGAGATGAGAGGAATCTTCAGATAATCTGAAACCTGAAAGAGAACCGATGGAGACAGCCTTGTCTATAATTTGTTTGAGTCCCTCAACTGCCAAAACAAATAGAAATGGAGACAAAGGGTCTCCCTGCTTTACCCCTTTCTTTAAGTAAATAGGCTTGGTTGGGGCCCCATTTACCAAAATAGAGGTAGATGAATCTTTTTTACAGTTGCGCATCCATTGTAACCAAGTCTCTGAGAACTTCATCCTCTTCATAAACATTATCCAGAAATCTCCAAGTGACACTATCGAAGGCCTTGTGGAAATCCAATTTAAAGAGAAAGGTACGCCGTTTACTATAGTGAACTTTGTGGACAATCTCCGAAGCCAGGAATGAACATTCATGAATGTTTTTGTATTTCACGAAAGCAAACTAATTCTCAGATATAATCTGGGGAAGAATGTGTCTCAATCTGAAGGACATCAATTTAGATAGTATTTTGTATATGCCATGGATTAAGCATATAGGTCAAAAATCTTTAAGCTTTACTGAACCAGGGACTTTTGGAATTAGAACGTTAAAGGATGTTTTCAAGTCTACAAGTAGATTACCAGTCATATGAAAATCATTCAACAGTAATATGATATCTTGCTTCATAAAATTCCAAGCTCTCTTGTAGAAATAAAAGTTGAATCCATCTGGCCTTGATGCTTTAGTCTCACCACAAAAAGAGATTGCTGACCACATTTCTTCCTCCGAAAATGAAGCCATCAGAGAGTTATTATCTGCCTCAGATAAAGTATAAAAATGCAATGCATTTAGGTCATAAGGGACTTCCACTCCAGCCTTGAAAAGATGCTTATAATAGCGAACTATATCATCTTTAATTTGTATGGGATCCACATATGAACCATTGTCATCTTCCACTCTTGTGATCCGGTAGTGCCTAAAATGAGAAGAAGTGGTTCTGTGAAAAAAAGAAGTGTTATTGTCACCAAGTATGGTCCATCTCAGTCCGAACTGCTGATGCCACATGGATTCCCTCTATTTCTTTTTCTACAAAAGAGAAAGCTTAAGGTTACATAAATCAAATTTTTGAACGTCATCAAGAGGCCTGTTCACCACACTAGACGTTTTGTTTAGGATTTTAGCTTCGAGTTTTTTAATCTCCTCATTTGCATTGCCATAAACCTCCTTATCCCATCTAGCAATTGTACTACGAAAAAGCTTCAATTTTTGAGAGAGAGTAAAGTTTTCATTGGCAATATTGATCTCCTTCCAAGATTGAGAAACAAAAGTGCTAAACCGATCATCATCCCACCATGATTGAATGACCTGAATGACTTAGGGCCCTAATTATAATTCACCGAGGATTTGAAGATAATAGAGAATTGATCTAACAAAGTTGTATCAACAGTTGTAATAGCAAGAAAAGGCCATGAAGATACAATATTACTAGAAACCATAACCCGATCAATCTTCAATCCTAGAAAAGGATAAGACATTGTGCTAAGTGTAAGATCTTCCATTCAGAGTCAGGTCATGAAGTTCAGCATTGTTGGTGAAAGCCTGGAAATCCTGGATTGATTGATTAAGAGATCCATTCGACCTCTCCATAGGGTTCAGCACTTCATTAAAATCACCACAGAGGATAACATTATCATATCCTTGAAGGATAGGGAGTAAGTCAGCCCAAAATAAAGCTCTTTCTACTACGTCATTAGGTCTGTAAACCACTAGAACAAACACATTAAAATCAGCCCCTATAACCGGCACTAGCATCTATCTTGAAGAGGAACTAACCAAAGAGCAAGAAATTCTAGCTGCATTCTGTGAGAAAAAAATGCCACCCAAAGCACCAAGGGAAGGAACATAAAAGAAATTATAATCAATGTGCTTCCAAAAATTTCGGACCATAGAATTATCAATTGACTCCTTTTTTGCTTCAATTAGAACAAAAAAATGCAAATCATGGGACTTAATCAAAGAATGAATAAAAAGCTGCTTGGCCGAGAACATAAAGCCACCCCTGCAGCCTGTAATTCTTGATCTATGACAAGTTAGATCGAAAACTCTCGGATAAAAGGAGAGAAAAAAACTCTCGGATAAAAGGAGATAAACAAATCTCTCGATCATAAAGATAGAACAAACCTATACTAAAGGTTAAAAACATTTAGTTATTGAAAAAAACAAAAATAGATCTAAAAGGGGTGTTATCGTCGGTGAAAGAACTGAAAATAACCCCAAACAAGAAAAGAGAACAGAATTTTCAAAGAAAAAAGGTGGAGGCGGCTAGGGTTTATTCACTGCTAATTTAAAAAATAGAAATATGTTATATCTTTTTTTTTTTAAAACTTGATTCTTTGAAAAGTTAAATCTTCATGACTTTGTAAGAAAAAGAGTAATTACTTTTTGCCCTCTATATTTTATCCTAATACACTAAATGCCCTCTTATATTTAAAAAATATATTATTTACTCCTTATATTTTATTTTTATTACACTAATTATCCATTTTCATACAATTTTAATCGTTTTCAATCAATAAAAAATAAAAAATTATAATTAACATTAAAATATGGTATTATAATGATAAAAATATGTAAATTAGTGTATAAACATATTTTTTAAATACAAATATGAATACTTTTAAACTCTAATTGTAAATATTTTTGTTATTGTCTTTATTTATAATAAAATATACTTAGACACTAATTTGGATGTTTTTATTATTAGAATATCATATTTCACTGTTAACTATAATTTATGATTTTTAAATTAATATAAAATAATAAAAAATGATAAAAATTATATTTAAAAGAGGTAATCAGTGTAATAAAAATAAAACAAAAGGGTATAAAAATATATTTTTCAAATGTGAGGGGGCATTCAGTATGTTATGGTAAAACACATGTGGTAAAATGTAATTAACCCTAATAAAAATAAGGTTAGGAACATTTTACCCTTCAACGTTCATTACTTTATGTAATATGCCCATGAACTTTATTTTTAATCGATAACCCTTAAATTTAAAATTTCTTGATATTTAAACACTTTTTACTATGTGTTAAATGCATGTAATTCCATATTAGTATGGCTTTGACTACATGTGAAGTTAACATTTGACAAAGAGTGCTTCACTATTATGAAAAATGTAAGTTCAAGAATTTAATGGGTTAAAAATAAAATTTAAGGACATAGTAGATAAAATTGTGAAAATTTAAGGGGGAAAAAATACTTGTTTGTCCTCACAATAATTAAAATGAGGGAGAAAGGTTAGGAATAAAAAGAAACAGTACTACCATACACTATTAGAAATTTAAAAGAAAAATTACTTAATCTAATTAGAATTATTGTTTTCAACTTTTGTACTAAGTGAGCTAATATGCTAAATTATGGGCTTAATTTCACTCATGGTCCTTGAACTTATCAATTTGTAACACCATGGTCTTTGAATTTTAATTTGTAACACAAAACTCCCTCAACTTTAACTTTTATAACGCCCATGGTCCTCTAGTTAGTATCCAACCACCAAATGAATTTAAAAAAAATTCATTTTCATGTTTTGTGTTTTGAAATTTTGCATGTAAGTCAAGAAAAATGCAATCTAACTTATATAAAAAAAAAATTTTTCACCGTGAAATTATTTTTTTTATATTTTTTATTTGAATAAAATTGAGAAATTCATAGAAAATAGAGTAAATGATCAAATTGCCTCAATTTTGATGAGAGGTCATAACAAAATATGATAAATTTATTGAAACACAAGATGATAAAATTTAGTTACGCTAGTGGATGAATACTACCGTTAGTCTTTAAGTCCCTATCGTTAGTATTCATACACTATTATTAACCAAAATTTATCATCTTATATTCCAATAAATTTAGTATATTTTATCATGACCTCTCACCAAAATCGGAAACGTTTGGACTTTTTCTCTATTTTCTAATGATTTTCTCAATTTTATTCAATTAAAAAATATAAGAAAATAATTTTATGGTCAAATTTATTTTTAGATTGCATTTTTCTTGACTCACTTGCAAAATTTCATATAAAAAAATCATTAAAATGAATTTTTTTAAAAATTCATTTAGTGGTTGGACACTAATGAAAGGACCATGAGTGTTACAAAAATTAAAATTAAGGGAGTTTTACGTTACAAATTAAATTTCAAGGATCATAATGTTACAAATTAAAAATTTCAAGGACCGTAGTTGAAATTAAACCTTAAATTATGTTGCCGTCCATTTCCAATTCAACTTTTGTACTAAGTATGCTCAGAACTACAAAGACTTTTGCATCCATTAATTAATTAATTAATTGCTGTGTTGTGACGTCCACACCAATGGAAGGAATTGAAAATAATATTATTGGTGGTCCATTGTTGTCAAAACTAATGCCATGTTGTGCATGTGGAGTGAAAGTGAAAGAGATAAAGTTTGCATCCACTGGTGAGTATGGGCAAATAAAATTAACGTCCATAATTAAAAGCCTTCTTTAGGACTCCCCTCACCCTTATCTCTTCAATAATGTCGCTGCTATTTTTTTTTTTGTCGTATTTTTCTCCTGTATTATCAAATTAAGGCAATATTACAATTTCACTTCTGTGCGGTCCATTGTTCTTTTTGGACTTTTTGAGCCACGCCTGATCGCTCGGTGTATGTGAAGGAAAATCGAGAAGAAATTTATACAATTTTGTTGGGTGAGATTATATATATATGTGACTAAAATTAAAAAATCTACCGGTGCATAAATGGTGAAAGACACATGAAACAAAAATACATATGTTAGACTTTCTCTTTTCTTTTAAGTATACACCGTGTTAAATTATAAAATGATACTTTTCCCCTAAAAAGAATGGCCCAACCAAAAAACTCCATAAGAAGGCACGGACAACAAGGGAAAGGGGTGAGGAAACAGCCTAATGGAGAAATAGTTAGGGTTGTGCAAAACCGAATCGAAAATAAAACTGCATTAGACCAATTTGGTTCAATTCGATTTAGTCCTTATATAATTTAAATCGATTCGGTTTTAAGCTATGTAAAAATTTTGATTCAGTTCGGTTCAGTTTAAATCGAATGCATAGCCTTAAGAACAGTGACACGGTAAAGCAAGAAGAATAGAAAACTTAGAAGGGCAGAGGGGGATGAAATGCAAGGCCTAGCAGAGGAGTTGCAGTCATGAGGTGGTTGCCCACCATATTTTCTAGATCATACCCCACTAAAGAAATAAAAATCAAGACAATGCACTTAATTTAGTTTTGATCTTAAAATTTATTTTTAATAGTTTTCATATTGTTAAAAAAAAAATAAATAAATAAAATCAATTTTAACTGTTCAACTGTGTAGAATCCAAAAGAAATCTAGAACAAGGTTTTGAAATCATATTTAGGTTTTTGTAAAGGAACCGAATTGCAAACTGTATTCGAGCCTAATTTCATTGATTAAAAAAATCAACAAAGGGTCAGCTAAGTCCCTAAAAGTGTAACAGGGGTTCAAATAAGGATAATTTCACGTTTTTGGACCATCTAGATTCACAATTTGTGATTTTAGTTTCAATTGAGGACAAAATTTATAAAATAAAAAAATTACACATATAATAATATATGCAATATTAATAAAATTTTACATTAATTAATCTAATAAAATTAATATATTTTTTTAAGATTCATTTTGATTTATTTTATATCTTATATGATTTTTTAATTTATTCACTAAAAAATAAGAGAAAAATAATTTGTTCGTAGAAATTTTTTTTTTAAAAATTAAAATTTTAAATAGATTTTTTATAACATATATGCAAAACAGCAAATGAAAATTCATTATAATGACCTCACTTGATACTAAAATCACAAGTTTTTGGATTTAGATGATCCAAAAATATGAAATTATTCTTATTTGAGTCAGTGTTACAATTTTAGGGAGTTGTTGATCATTTATTTTTAAAAAAATGCAAATAAGCTGAGGACTATGATATTTTAGTTCGAAAGTAAAGATGTAGGGGCTTTATGTTGTACTCTACAGTATTAATACTCTAAAATATGGGAGCAACTATGATGATCGCATTTTATTATAGTTAAATCAATTGAATTTTATGTCATTTCTTCTACAATTGTCTTAATTTTAGCATTTAGTTTGTTGAATTTTTGGATAATTGCAGTGTGGATGCGTGTAGGATCAAATCGGGATGAACTCGAGGTTCAATTGGAGTTAATTTTATAAATTTTCATGATTATTCGGACTAAGAAACTTATTTCGGAGGAAAATGGGATGAATTATAGAAGAAAGTGTCCAAGCCAGACCACCTGGTCGGACTAGGTTGGTTTGGCCGGATTTGGGAGCAAATCAAGCACATTGCACCGAAGAAATCATCCGAGCTGGACTAGTGACCGGACCAAGCCCCTAATTTGGAAGAAAGGAACATAAGAAAAGTGTTGAGCCGGACTAGATTGGTTCGACTAGGCAGGAAAATTGCGTGGGTTAGACCGATTTTTGGTGATTTCTGAGCTGTTCAGACTGATTTTTAGGGTTTTTTTAGCTGTTTTCTTGTGTTAGACTATAAATAGGATTTTATTATATGTTGCTGCATCATCTGGCATTTTTTTGGAGCTTAGAGCAATTTATTTTTCACATAGAATTTAATTTTCGCTAGAGATTCAAGGAGATTTTCAAGGTTTTGAAGAAATTGAAGCTTGAGATTCAATCAATCAAGACTAAGTTTATTCTTTCTTGTTTCTCTATTTCATTTCATTATGTTTATTACTTATTTCTTTATTGTTTTTTGTATTTTTACAATGATTAGGAACTAAATCCTCTACTAGAGGGAAGGATGTAATCTAGTAGGGAGTGACTCAATTAACAATGTTTTGAATTTTTATTTAATAATGGTTTTTCATATTTTATTCATTTAGTTTAATTTTCAAGCACTTCATTAACATATGTTTTGATTGGCCACCTTAATATATGTTTCGTACGATTTATAATAGAATTTGAAAGGTCTTATAAACCGAATTTGGAAATTAAGCTTGTTTAGATGTTAGTACGGAAATGGAGATTAACTTGAACTTGATTTAAAGATTTACTTAATGAGTTCAATTGTTTTTAATGGATTGCATCGAAAGATTCGCATTGTTGGTTTAATTGAATACGTTTTTCTACCATCGAAAGAGGATTAAAGTAAATTTGAAAAGTCTTCCTTAAATGAGTTGTGAATTGTTAATTGGATTGCCCATCTAGATGAAACCCTAAACTCTAGTGCTTGTTTTATTGAGTTATTTATTCATTTTAATTGTTTTAGTTATTGAATTAATTGCTTTCTTTTTTATTTTAATTGTTTTAATTATTTTCAAAGAATTTTATTTTTATTGTCAATTGTGCTTTTAATCGAAAGATAGTTTTTCTATGCTTGTCCTTGTGGATATGACCTCGTACTCTGAGATTTTGCTACAATACCCCATACATTTATGGGTTCCTATCAAGTTTTTGGCATCGTTGCCAGGGCCAACAAAATTGTTATTTTTGATTACGTATTATATTTTATTATTTCTTTGTTGCTAAATTGGAATTGTGTTTGATTCTTTCGGGTAGTGCATGATAACTTGTAATTAATAAAAGAAATTTGATTCACCAATGTTAGAACCTTTGAATCCTAAGATCGAACACACGTGCCGAGCTAATTGTTCAGCAACTCGTCTAAAGAAGTGAGCTAGGGAAATTGAAGAAAGAGTTGAGTTGTTTGAGATGAGTCAGCCGAGGAATCAAGATGATCGACCATATAGGTTACGAAGGGATTATGAGCTAGAAGTGGAAGTTAAAAACAACAATGGTGGTAACAACAGTAACAATGGCAACAATGGAGGTAACAATGCTAGGACTGCAATCATTAATCCACCGTTAGGGGGAGTCATTAATCCTTTACTTCCCATCAATGGTCGACAACCACCACCACAAGGGAATGGCAAGAATAGGGCATATCTTCATGATTTTGCATCTCCATTATAATTTGAAAACTCTTCAATTCAATCAGATTCCTAACTTTCATGGTTTGCCTTTTGAAGACCCTCTAGCTTTCATGAGAGAATTTTGCAGTGTTATTGAAACATTTCCACTGAATGGGGCTCTAGAGCTTGAATTGAGAGTGAGGTGTTTAATATTGGCATTGAAGGATAGAACCAAGACTTGGTTCATGAATTTACCTAATGGTTCGTTATGAACTTGGGAGGACATCTATAACAAGTTTATCAGCAAATACTACTCATAAGGGAAGACTACCAAGTTAAGAACCAAGATCAGCACTTTTATTCAGAATAATGCTGAAACTTTTGATGAACTTGGGATAGGTTCAAGAGTTACCTCACTCAGTGCCCACATCATCAATATGCTACAAATCTCTTGGTGCAATTCTTTTATGATGGGTTGAGTGACAATGGGCAAAATTTGGTGGATACCCATGTTGGCATTGGTATGGGTGACAAAACTTCAGAGGAAATGTGGGATATCTTTGAAACTTTGGCTACCACTTCTTAAATGAAAGCTGGTAGGAATATGAGGAATCGGTCTAGTGAACAATCATCTTCTAAAGTGCTAAACCATGTTGCTAATCTTACTAAACTTGTGAAGACGTTATTGGCTAGAGAGCCAAATCTGTAAGGAACTACATCCAATGAAGCTTGCTACTTTTGTGGGCAATTCGGACACCCATCTACAAATTGCACCTATGATGGGAATTCCAAAATCGAAGAAATGAATTATATGGGTGGATATGGGAACCGTTAACCCCGGAATGATCCTTTTTCTAACACTTATAATCTGGGTTAGCATAATCATCCTAACTTTTCTTGTAAGGATCCTAATCAAACTAATGAACCTTGAAAAAGAGCTCTTGGATTCCCACCAAGGAAACTGTTTCAATTCGAACAATAATAACAAGTACCACCTTAACAAGCTCAAGCTCAAACACAAGCACAAGAACTACCACAAGAACAAGCCAAGCCATCTTTTGAAGAGCTCATGATGAAATACATAGCAAACCAAAATGCTACGTTGAAACAACAAGGGGTCACTATTCAGAATCTTGAAAGGTAAATTGAGTAACTAGCTAAGCAAGTGCAAGAAAGACCTCAAGGCACTCTTCCTAGCAATATGGTTGTCAATCCTAAGGAGACGGCTATGGCAATTCAATTGAAGAGTGGCAAGGTGCTTATTGGGCCATAAATGCCAAGGAAAGAAAGGGAGGGTGAAAGCATGGAGGAATCCGAAGAAGCACCTAAGGAGAAAGATGAGCAATTAGATCAACTAAAAGAAGAGGAAGTTGTTCCACTCGTTCCTTTTCCATAAAGGTTGAAGAAGAGGAATGATGAAGAGAACTTTAATAAGTTCTTGGAGATATTCAAGAAGATTCAAATTAATAGTCCATTTGTTGAAGGTATTGCTCAAATCCCTTCCTATGCCAAGTATTTGAAGGAAATTATGAGTAAGAAGAGGAAGCTTGAGGTGAAAGATACTATAGCTTTTACTGAAGAGTCCAGTGCCATTATTTAGAATCACACTAAGTTGCCAACAAAGATGAAAGATACAGAGTGTTTTATGATTCCATGTAATATTGATTCTTTTACTATTGATAAATGTTTGTGTGATTTAGGTGCTAGCATTAATTTGATGCCTTTTTCTTTGTTCAGGACTTTAGAGATTGGAGATTTAAAGCCTACAAGGGTTTCATTACAACTTGCTGATCATTCGGTGAAGTACCCAGAAGGAATCATTGAAGATGTTTTGGTGAAAGTTGGTAAATTTTACTTTCCCGTTGATTTCTTAATTATGGATATTAATGAAAATATAGATGTGCCTATTATTTTAGGATGTCCTTTCATAGCAACTTCTGGGGCTTTAACTGATGTGAAAAATGGGAAGTTGACTTTGCAATTAGGTGATGCTAAGGAAGAATTTGATGTTTTGAAAGCTATTAGATATTTTGATTCTTGTTATATGGTTGATGTGATTAGATATTTTGATTATGAAACTATCACCCTTAACTATAAAGAGTTAAGATCAATAGCTATAACTTGATGAATGTTCAACAACCTAATCAAACTAATAAGTTTAATAAATTGTTAAAACAATATAGATTTGAACTAAACTAATCAAGTTAGTTTAATTCTAAGAAATTCAATAAGGAGCACCTTAATGAACAAAGAGTTAAAACTCAAAAAAAATATTCAAATTCAATGTCTATTATGTCTTCAGCCTATTACAATAAGCACACTATATATAGTGCTAAAAAATACACTAAAACCCTAAAGGAATAAAGATGTATGAGCTGCCACAAAAGAAAGTGGGGGACAAACTAAGGTTGGCAGCTCTCAAAAAAGAAAATGGGAGAAAAATAAGGTTGGCAGCTCTCACAAAAGAAAATGGAAGACAAATGGAGGATTAATATCTATCATAAAAGAAAATGGGAAACACACTAAGACTAGTTAATATTGAAAATCCTACACTTACTAAAAACTGGCAGATTTCAACACTGACTTTGCGGCCTAATTTTGACCCACATAGAGACCTTAAATGAAAATTCGTAAAACATATGAATTGTAGATCTTGAAGTCCTCTTTCCAACGCATTTTGAGTCACATCAATCTAAGTTGTGTAGCAAAAGTTATGGCCCAAACAATCTGTTGTCCTCACAAATACAAAAATTAACTTCCTAATTGAATTTGTAAGAAGCCTGCAGTTTGTAAGGGATCCTTGCTCCATGGCTTGATTGCATCCTTGGTTACATTAAGAAGATGTTCCTTTCAAGATGGATGATGAATGCATTAAAGCTTTTAAAAGATTGAAGAAGGAGTTAGCTTCTACACCCATTATTACTTCACCAAATTGGGAGCTACCATTTGAATTGATGTGTGATGCTAGTGATTACGCCATAGGTGTCGTATTGGGTTAATGTAAAGAAGGGAAGTTGCTTATTATTTATTATGCTAGCAAGTTAGTTAATGATGCTCAAATTAATTATGCAACTACTGAAAAAGAATTGTTAGCTGTTGTCCTTGCTTTTGATAAATTTCGATCTTATCTTGTAGGCTCAAAAACAATAGTCTTCACTGATCACTCGGCTTTAAAGTACTTGCTAGCAAAGAAGGATGTGAAGCCACATTTGATTAAATGGATTTTGTTACTACAAGAATTTGATTTGGAGATTAAGGACAATAAAGGAATAGAGAGTACGGTAGTGGATCACTTATCGAGGATGAACACTGAAAGGGAGATCACTTATCGAGGATGCACACTGAAAGGGAAGTAACCATTCCAATTAATATATTTTTTCCTAATGAGCAATTCTGGAAAGTAGAGAGTGTTGATTGGGCTTGGTATGCTAATATTGTTAATTTTCTTTGTTTAACAAGTTACCACATGATTATTCTTTGCAGTAAAAGAAGCGGTTTTTCAGCACTTTGAAGGATTTCTTGTGGGATGATCCTTTGTTGTTCAAGAGGTGTCCTGATGGCATAATCTGGTGGTGTGTACCAGAAGTAGAAGTGGCAAGTATCATCCAACCTTGTCATTCCCATCCAATGGGTGGTCATCATAGTGCAAAATGCACTGTTGCTAAGATTCTCTAATGTAGATTTTATTGGCCTACTATGTTCAAGGATACCAGAGCTTTTGTTGCTACTTGTGATCAGTGCCAAAGAACGGGAAATATTGGCAAGAGGAATGAGCAACTCCAAAAGCCAATCCAGGAAGTGGAGATTTTTGATGTATGGGGACTTGATTTTATGGGCTTTCTTCTCTCATCATTTGGAAGCCAGTACATTCTGATGGCGATTGACTACGTTTCCAAATGGGTTGAAGCGGTTGTACTCCTTACAAATATGGGGAAAGATGTGATGAAGTTCATGAAAAAACACATCTTTTCACGATTTTAGGTCCCTAGGTTGATCTTGAGTTATAATGGAGTTCATTGTCAGAATCACCAATTTCGAGCCTCATTGGAAAATATGGATACAAGTTCAAGACATGGACACCCTATCATCCTCAATCAACTGGTCAAGTTGAGGTTTCAAATAGGGAAATCAAGCAAATTCTATAGAAGATAGTTAATTCTTCATGAAAGGATTGGTCGATCAAGCTTGATGACGCCTTATGGTTTATCGGAGCACGTATAAGACACCACTTAGCATGTCTCCCTATCGGTTAAATTTTGGCAAGGCAAGTCATTTACTCATACAGTTAGAATATCATGCATATTGGGTGGTCAAGAAGTTGAACTTTGACTTGAAAACGGCGGGTGAGAAGAGATTGTTTGATTTAAATGAATTGGATGAAATCCATCGTGAATCTTATGAAAATGAACGTATCTACAAGGAGAAAACCAAAGCATGGCTTGACAAGTTTGTGATCCAAAAAGACCTTTACATGGGGCAACAAGTTTCGCTATTCAATTCAAGGTTTAAGCTCTTTCTGGGAAAGCTACGATCCCATTGGATGGGGCCATACAAGGTTACAAAGGTGTTCGGCAATGGTGCTTTTGAAATTATGGGCAAAGAGCAAAGTCCTTTTACGGTCAATGGACAACGGTTGAAAGCCTACTTTCCAGCACCAACATTTCTTCAAAGCGATTGATGCTTCACTCCGTCTAGCTCTAGATGTTAAATAAAGCCCTCTAGGGGAGGATAACCCACAATTTTAATTTTATGTCTTTTGTTTATTTGTTTGTATTTTGTTTGTTTGAATTCTTATTATTTTTAGTAGAGTGTTAATTGAGTAGTCTAATGTGTTTTCCTTTACTTTGTTTTGTTTTAATTAAATTCAAAAAAATTAGGTCAAATTTGTCCGGGTCAAACCAACTGATTCGAACATGTCTTGTTTGACCAGCTGTTTCACCTAGCAGACAGCCATGTGATGTGGACAGCAGCCCCTTCCCCCTTCTTTTCTTTTCTAATTTTTCATTCTTGAGTTTTAACTCTCTACCTCCATGCCTTTACATTTTCACTATATTTCTTACACTTTTCCAACAATTTCACTTCTTTATCCATCTCTTTTCTTCAAATTAATGTGAGTTATTTCTTGTTTTAACCAATTACTTGCTTAATTGCTGGGTTTTAATTGTGAACTTTCTAATTTTCTTCACTAGTAGGGTTATGTTCTTCTTTACAAATTCAAGGTACAAATTTCTATGTTTTCTTTTCCTTTCCTATTTTTTAATACTTGTTCATTAATTTATAGTTGTTTATGAAGATTTTGGATTGTTGATTACATTGTTTGGAAGCATAATTATGTATGGTTATTCTTCACGGTTCCATTCTTTTGGGTAAGTTTGGTTAATTTTAAATTTGATGAATTTGAGTTCTGAAATTGTGTTTTGGAATTAATTGGTAATGAAAGGTTATTTTTTGGAGGAATGGAATTATGGATTTGATTCTCACTTAAGTTGTTAGAACATGTTTATGCCTTCCAAGTGTTTGATGAAATGCTCCAACCAATTTTCTAGTGTAGTTTGTGACTTTGTGTGACTTTTTTAGTTCATGGGGCTGTTTTGTGTTTATGTCTTTATTTCCCTCATTTTGTTGTTTAATAGCCTTTAGTGTAACACCACAACTCAAACAAGACAAAACACTCGGTCGCGGGCGCGACCAGACAAGACCAGCCAAGATCGCGGGCGCGATCGAAGAAACAGAAACCAGATAAATTTAGAACTGGAATCGCGGGCGTGATTTCAGACGCTCGCGGGCGTGATTTTAAACCCGAGAAATCAGACTTCCTGGACACAATCTAGTGGGCGCAACATTCAAAATTGCGGGCGCGACCTAAGAAACAGAGAGTTAGGGGTTTTCTGTCTTTGAAGTCGCGGGCGCGACTTTGAGGTCTAAGAAACTATGATTTTTAAGCTAAAACTTGATCAAAACCTTTAGGAAAACACATACCAATCACATAAAAACTTTCATACATTGTATTAATGATATTAACTAATATACAACCCTTTAAACACAAACTTTAAGACTCAAAACATACTTGTCATTTATCATCTTAAAAACCCCAATTACATACAAATGTAGCTTGCAAACTAAATGCACAAAATATGTTCATTATCCACTGACCAACCTGAACTTTTATTCCAATGCACGTAAACTTCTATCTTCAACCTGAAAAAAAAATTATGCCAAGGGGGTGAGCTGGCAACTCAATAATCATTTAATTAACTAACCAGGCATATACTAAGCCAAAACTACCCAAACACATAATCATCACATACTTCATACATAAAGCATACAATCAAAACCAATCACACCATTTGCATACCTTCCAAGATCAATCAAGATAATTCTCATTCAAGGCAATTCACAACCAAATCATCCTCACAAGGCATCAACCAATTTCAAATCACAACAATCATTTCCCATCAAGGTTGGATGACTCAACCCCACATTTCCTCACATTTCATTTCTTTTGCTCATATCATTTCACATTTCACATTTCACATTTCACAATTAGGTTGCCACCGATAAGACTATCCGCCCGGCTCAGTCTCGCCATCTCACACATACGGGTAGCTATCCTCCCGGCTCAGCTTTCCCGATCACACACATCCCACATTCCCCAAGAGTCATCCTTTTCCATTCACAATTACAAACATAATCTCAATTTCACATCATCACATCACATTACAATTCTCATCACAAATTTTCACAAACAATCACAATACTCATCACAATTCTCATTGCAACAAGACCACTCCTTTCTCAATTCAACAAATAGCTTTCAAAACACAATCTCATAAGTCAATCAAATACTATTTCATCTCACGAATACATAATTCAACTAATTAACTTAATCAACATCTTAATCAATTCATAAGTACATAATTCATACCAAAACATAACAATTAGGCAA
>CANYLF010362556.1:0-21926 GCA_948193215.1 Bocquillonia castaneifolia
ATAACAAACTTTGGGGGAAAAATTAAAGAAATTATATATATGGGGGCTTTTAAAGAAACAACGTTGTTGTCGTTGGGTAGTGAGTTTGTAATGACAAGCGGGAATGATAATTACCCGCCATCACCAACCACCTTCTTCACCAGCAACAACCTTTCATAATTTAGTTATGCTTCAGTTTCAAGCAAAATGGAGCATCTCAACCACCTGACATGAATCCCTTTACTTTCACTCTCATATTACCTTTCTTCACTTTGTTCTTGCCCATTTCCTGATTATCAAGCCTGGCATTCTTGCTAGTTGAATGATCCGGAAAATGGAGAATTCAAGATTTCAAGCTTTTAGGCATTTTACTGTCTTGTCATGTTGCTTGGTGTTTTTAATGATACCCAACAACATTTTTGCATCGGTTTTCGATAAAACTAATAATGAAGCAGTAACAGAAAAACAGCAGAGTAGTAACAGCAATGGAGTTGATAGATCGGAGCTCTGCAATACAGATATGAGTACTTTTCTTCCTCCGCCTTACAATAACATATCAAAGATGGTCTGCGCACCGGTTTGGAATACTTTCCTACTTAGGGTAATGTTCTTTTTGTTTTCTTTTATTTTAAAGTTATAGTTTTATGAGCAGAGCATCAATGGCATCACCTTAATTTTACAGTACCACAAGAGAGAAGGGAACTTGGTGACATTTATAGTATCAGCTGAGTACACAACTGGATGGGTTGGAATGGGGTTTTCGAGAAATGGAATGATGACAGGTTCTAGTGCAATGGTTGGATGGTTTACAAAGCAAGGGCACGCAAGAATCAAGCAATACTATTTGCAAGGTACTCGATCTTCACAAGTGATTGCTGATGCTGGTGAAATAGACTTGACAAAAATTCCACCTGCTGTTGTTCTTCATGGACCCATGATTTACCTTGCATTTCAAGCAAGGTTTGAAAAGCCACTTGCTCGCCAGCCAATTATTTTGGCTTTTGGAACCAGATATCCTAATCACCACCGCCTCTCCGTTCATGATGATAAAACCACCATCCTCTTCGACTTCTCTGCAGGTTTGTCAGGTTTTCAATGTTTTTTTGCCTTCAGTTCAGCTTTTATATCTTAAATAGTTAAAATTCATTCAGTATCTATCTTTGTTCCACAGGTTCTGCTTCCGCTAAGTATGTAAGACCAGGGCAGATGAAAAAGAATCATGGGATATTGGGTATCTTTGCTTGGGCCCTGCTTCTTCCTGTTGGTGCAATTGTTGCAAGATATTTAAAACATAAAGATCCACTTTGGTATTATCTGCATGCTGGTATTCAATTTGTTGGGTTTCTCTTTGCCTTAGCTACTGTAGTCCTAGGACAACAGCTCTATTATAAAATTCATGCTCATATACCAGCACATAGATCCATAGGGATCTTCGTTCTTACGCTTAGCGTTCTTCAGGTATGTTTCCGATTGCTCTGATTTCTATACATTTCCTTCAGGTCAGGTGGGTTTTCTGATAAAAGGTTGGTTTCCAAATATGATTTTCAGATATTAGCTTTCTTTCTACGACCAAAGAAGGATGCCAAAATCCGCAAGTACTGGAACTGGTACCATGGTTGGTTTGGAAGGATTGCCCTCTTCTTTGGAGCTTTAAATGTGGCACTAGGAATTCACGCAGGATCAGCGGGAATTGCATGGAAGATATGCTATGGTTTTCTAATAGCTACTATAATGCTGATTGTTATTGTCCTAGAAATATTGTCTCGGATGAGGAGAACAGAAATCATTCCACCTTCTTCCTTTCAAATGAATCCTATTTCATAAACAACTTTCAGGTAATTGAGTACAACATACTTCCTGATTTTTTGTATGTGTCCTCACGATGCTGAAGATTGGTTTTCCTGAAACAGGGTGACTACCGTTGCAAAATTTTGCACCTGAAAAGAAACGTTTAAGAATATCTTAAAAGGGCCATGGCAAACAGCTTCCTGGTTCAATTTTGTACATGATCTGAACTGGAGTATAGATTAAGTGAAAGATTGCTCGATGGCTGGATGTTTGTATGTCAAGCAAAGTTTTCAGCTTACTGTTGTGTAAAAAAACTTATCACTGAGCTTCTTTCCATTTTCTAGGTTTGGATTGCTATTTGATTTCTCAGAGGCACAGGTGGTGATGGACGTACACAATGTGTTTCTCCTTTTCTTTTCTCCCGTTTTTTGTCTAGGGAAGTAATACTTTGTCTGTATACAGGCACTTGTGAATTGTACAAGTTCAATTTTCACATGAGATGTCATTTCAACGCATAATCAAAAAGTTATTATGCAAATGCTTCTTCTGTTGTTCAACACTTACCTTCTGCGAAAAAAACATTGGAGAAATCCCGATTTTATTTCAACCTGGACAGATGTTATTGCCATGCCATGGCAGTAACATCCAAAAAATCAACCGTGAATGCATGCTCCAATAGCGTCAGGCAAGATGAAGTTATCTACCGATTTAAACACCACTGCCATTTTTATTGTTAGCAAAATAGAGTTGAGCGTCAAACCTTTTCGGATCCGGTCTTCAGAATACTGTCACAATTCCTAAATAATATAGAGAACCAAATGAAAGGGAAAATAAACTCAAACTAACTAGAACAAAGTGCCAATGCGCATCTGGGGGGGGTGGGGGGGGAATTCAGTTATTTACAATTCGATCAAATTAATCTCAAAGTAATTTGCTATGGGGGGTCCAAAAAAACCGAACAGTCTTTAGATGCTCCAGCATCATAGGACTTCCAAGTTCACTCCATAACTTATTCGGTAAATATCAAAAATTTCTAACTGTATCATCAGCCAAAAATGTCACCTCAACGAACACATTTAAAGGTCCTGGAGGTAACAACGCATGGTTTGAATCTGCACATCAAGCAAACAACACTTGTCAACACATGAAAATGTAGCAGAACAAAGTATAAGTTTCATTAGTTCTGTATTGTCAAATTATATTCAACAAGTACTGATTATGTCACTAGGCAATCAGAACAACTGCATAGGTACCAATTCAGAAGCAATTGTGGCTCAAATTGTTTCTACATAATTTGACAATCGACATCTCTCAAATGGACAATGATTCAAGGCAAATAATCACAAGACTACATACAGAAAAGGCACAGTTGTCTTTTTCAATCAAGGCCATGGTGTACAGGAAAATTGATTCTTCCAGAATTAATTTCTGAGTTGAAAGAAACAGTTGTTACAGTAAGATACCTTTAGCAACAAAAAAGGCATGTTCCTCTATCTGTAGTGTTGTCCATTAAACAAACAGGAGACCAATTCATATTCAGAAGTACTGCAAGAAAATTCAAGATATTAATTGATGTATCAGAAAAATCTACTATTAGAGGCATCCTTGTCCCTGGAATACTATGAGAAAGTTGCAACATGAGTGTGTCGTGTGCTTGAAAAACCCACCAACTAATTTTAAATCCTACGATAATTATTGAGCAATATCTATTTACTTCATATTGCACTCGCATTTAATCAGGCAGATCAACAAAGGAAAAAATATCAGCATGCATTAGCAGGGAAGGAAAAAATTATTGGTTCTGATTAAGGAAAACTAACCTGCATTTTTATTGAAGGTGGCCTGACCAAAAAATGTTCAAGAACTTGCATCCCCCAGCTCAATAATGAAATCAACCCTTGCATATTCTACTTCTACCAAATTACTAGGATCAGGTGACACTAGCAGCACAGTCCTCACTTGATGGAAAGCAGGTCGACTTTGGTCCATCACTCCCTCTTACAACTCTGTTATATATAACCTTAAAGGACTGTGAACCATAAGGTCGATTAAGCAAACTTATTGGCATTCTAAGAGTCTGCTTTCTGTTTCTCCTTCCCCTTAACAAAATGCTGAAAGTTTTTTCCCCATCATTTTTCCATTTATCACTGTCACTGGTATTTTCTTTAAAACTTTTGTTATGACTTGAATCATTACCCGAAACTTCAACCTCGTCCAGATGTGAATGGCCATTTTCCTTTACATTTTCTGACCCAACTCCAGTCAGTTCATTTGCATTATTTGCTCCATCTGAGGCTAGAAGGTTCACTTCTTTCCTAACCTCTCCAATATTGTTAATGTCTGCTGGAAGGATTGGAGGTGGACTTGTGCTTACAGGATTTTCAAATAGAATTTTGGGCTCTAACATGGTATCAGGTATTGGCTCAGCAACAGGAGGAGGGATAGAAAATTCCATTCCTTGGCAGCCATGCCAGATCGTGCTTTGAATAAACTCTGGTACATTATGGTTCACATTGCACTGCCAAGAGAAATGATTAGGGTGAAATGCAGTGCCGGTTACAGGATATGTAGTTGTTGGCACTGCTTGGCTTTGACTGTAAGGAGGAAAAATAAAGGGCAATGGTTGCAACATATTTGGGGTTGCAGGAGGTGATGGGTAAGGGTGGTGAGGGGAGGGCATTGGAGTAACTGTAGGCAAGACAGTAGCAGGCCCTGGATGAAGAGTCATGTTTACTGGCCATGGGGCAACAGCTGGAACAGCACCAGGACCAGAAGGAAGTGGAATGTTCAGGGTAACTGGTGCAGCGCGAGCAATAGATGGTGATGGATTGAATGGGGCAGCAGAAGCAGACAACTTCTTATTGGGGAGTCCACGGATCTCACTTGGATTCACAGCCAATGGTCTGTCCTTCAAATCCTCTACCAGAGGCAATGTTGAATAACAATTACATTGGGGTTCAAATTCATCAGCTGACTCCTTCTGACATGGGGGCTCCCTTGCGTTAGAATCAACTGAATCTTGGACGCTGTCAATTAATATGCTATTCTCCATAACCTCGTGAACTTTGACCGTACCAGATTCAGATTCTAGGGAGATCTGAGGCACCACCAAAGCATTTTCCTTTGCATCAGTCAACTGACCATCTTCTTTCCTGACAATGAAATCATTTGCATTTTTCAAGGGATCTTCAGAATCTGTTGCAGAATTATTATCCTTCTCCCCACAACCATCATTTATATCTGCTCTCACTTGACCAGCATTTTCTGTTGCTTCATTTTTCTCTTCTTTATGCCCTCCAACATCAGTTTCCTGGGAATCTGGAATGTCATTTGGTGGCAAACAGACCTGAAACTTAGCAATTGTACCTGGTGGTGCCAATGCCACTTCCTTATATGATGGAGACTTTCCAAGACTAACTACTGAGCCCTTCACTTGACCATCACTAGAGGTAGAAATTGGACCAGATTCTAGTGGTGAAGAAAAACCCTTACTTCCACTTGAATTTTCCATTGTAACAGTTTTGTTAGCCAAAGGAATGGATTTGACCCTGTACGTGACCGCTTTCACTATTCTCCGCCCAAATTTGTTACCCTGGGAAGGATTTGTGGCATGGTGATCTGCAGAACTCCCATGAGACATTGGTCGCTTCTTTAACAGGTAATACCTATTATTCTGGTGAGTATTCTTGACAGTAGAGTAATCCACATTAGCATCCACAATTTTTTTCTGATAAACCTTGCCAATGATTCCTCGCCGCTGCTTTAGTCGTCGCCCATATGAGCCAGCTGATCTCGGCCTTTGAACCGGTTGCCATCCATCATCTCCTTCAGCATGCACTGATACCATTTCGTTGGCAACACAAAATTTCTTATCTTCAGTCTCTTCCACAACAGGCTGCTGGAACTGAACTTCAGCAGGGCTGACCTCCTGACTGACAATAGGAATTTGCAAATTTTCATCTAAAGCCTCTTCAAGAATCTCTTTTGGAGATTCATCAGAACTTGGTACATTTATATTTGGGTCAGTTTTCTCCTTCATCTGAAATGGAAAATTGTTACACATCTATTAAAGGAAAATCAAGCACACCAACAAATAAAAGGAGAACAATTTAGCAACAGTTTGAAAACCTAGAGTCAATATATCCTTAAGCTTAGTGACTCAATCAACACTATATTTCCGGAGAGCATATTTTTTGTTGATTCAACCAAGCCACTTGTATTCTTAAACATTCTGGCTTCAGTTTATCCGTACACGTCTTCAAACTACCGAAAAAGAAAACAGAATGAAATAGACTAGTCCCTGCAATATGGTTTTTATTAAACCAAATACATGAAGAGGCCACTGTATCCCACTGTCATTAGGTGGGTTAAAGTTAGTAATAACCAAAATGATCTGAATTCTACTTACCTTTGCAATGTAGCTTTTCCTCTTTACTGATACAAAATCTCTCCCTTTGGCATCCCGGCTTGGATTAATATAGTCAAGTAAATCTGAAACACTGCCAAGTATTGAAAACCACAACTTATTAATAACAAAAAATATTTCTGTTTCAGAATGAAAAATGTGTCATAAGAATATATGTAGCTAGCAACTAGAACATTCATGGCACATCTATTCGAATGCAAAATAAGAGTGAAATCAATGATAGATGCTCCTCAAAAATGCCTTGATAGGTCACAATAACCCACAAGATAGGCAAAAGCACCATGATCAGCATTTGTGATGTTTTGAGATTGTCAGTTCCAGAACAGAAGATCTCTAATTCTTTAGGAAGCAGCTAAATTCTGGATTGGTAGTCCTCGCCATAAAAATGTTAAAAAAAAAAAAAACTTGATTGCCAGATTAAAAAGCAATTGCAAAATAACAAAGAGTCCAAATGGTGTGATTATCCAAAGGAGCAACAAAAGAGAATAGAGTACAAAAAAAACCTATGTGTGATCAATTGCATAAAGGACCATAACACCAAGGATTATTTTAAGCTAATTCACCTTAGATGGCCTTTGCTAGCTATGGATGCATCAGGCTTCCTAGTACCATTACGTGCAGCCTCTTGCTGTTCAAAGGCCTTCGACTCAAAGTACTCAAGCCAAGCAGCAGCATCCTGCAGTGTTTCATTTTGAATTACCTAGATTAGGCATGCACATACACATATATATGTGTAGACACAGAGAAAGAAAGAGCATCTGTTGGAATTCACATAATTGATGCAACTAAACATCATCTTAAAAACTAAAATCTCCACCAAAGAATAATTTTGGAATTTTATTTGCATGTTTAACCTTTTGATTCACAAGCGACAAGTCAATTGGTTCATAATGATTATGGATCCTTTTGTCAAATGATAAATCTCATGCTTATGTTGGCATCAAACTCAACAAGTGCTTAAAATCCAGAGTAGATAAGGAGACATGAATGCTAAACCAGTAAAGGGAAGGACAGATCAACTCATGACCTAGATCTGGTAGGATACCTGAGTGCGCAAATCATCTGGACCCAACTTTGCTCGGAGAATTTGTAAGGTTGTTTGTTCATGCTGAACACTCAATGGGTATGCTTCCATCAGTGAGAGTGCAATGGCAATTGCATGGTAACTTGCTGCTGTCTGAAATCAAAGTGAAATGCAAAACCAGGTGAAGAAGGTGCAGAATATAAATTTCTATGGAGCAGCAGAAAGTAGCTCATCATTTAGCATGTAGAAAGCAGGCAATAAAATGTTTAGTATCTATTAAAATGGCATAGCAAGCACCTGTAGAAGTGTCATTTGCCATGTAAAACTAACCAATCATTCATGGTGTAGAAAGCATACGGTAAAGTGTTTAGTATTTATTAAAATGTAATAGCGAGCACTTGTAGAAGTGGCATTTTCCATGTAAAACTTGTAGAACAGTAAAATACATCTAACATTCATAAATCATTCATCAGCATAAAATTTCCTTATTGTCATCGACACTGGATTTCCCCTACTTCAACCTTTAAGCAGAAAGTAAAAGATATTATTGGAGGGAAAAACAGAGAGAGAGAGAGAGATAAGACTGATGAAGGCAAGGAAAAAACCAAACCTGAATATGGTCTGGGCCAAGTAACCTTTGGTTGCACTTCAAAGCTTTATGAAGATATCTGAGGGCAACATGTACATTTCCCAGGCCTTCCTCCATCATAGCCACATTGATGTAGGTTGCAGCAGTGTTTGGGTGTGATGATCCACATGTGAGATGTAGCAGATATAAAGCACGTTTTACATACCTGTTGAAAAACAATCCTGAACTTTTACTCCAGATGATAGGTAAACGAGAAGCGTGACTAAAATTAAGAAGACATATAAGAGTAACTACAGTATTATCCCAGGAATAGTGGGCAGGCAAACAATTACAAATTAGAGCAGCAGTCCCTAACATTGAAATTTGAATTAAAAAAAAAAAAAGAGAGAATGGCAGTTTAATTTAAATAACAAAAATCACACTGATCAAATCAATCTGATTAATATCAAGGATATAATTGTTAAAGTAATGACTATTCTGACGATTATAATGATGAGCATGAGCAGGGGAAAGAACATGGAGCATGTTCAGGCTAAGGTAAGCAATTGACATCAAGTCAGAAAAATATTAACAAAGATAAAGGTAAACTCTGATTTATTCATTCAAAGCTCAAAATTTTAGGTAAGATGAATGAAGCATACTTGAGAGCCAACTCTGTATGTTGAAGTCTGTAATAGAAAACAGCAAGATCCCCATAACTTTTCATTGTATCAGGGTGATCAAGTCCTAGCTCCCTCTCATTGATATCCAAGGCCTTTTGCTGATATATAGTGGCCTGTGAAGTGGAAATAACATTGAATGTAAACCGTTATTCTAAGTTATGCAACGATTCTATGCTCATATTTAGCAAGGCGACATAAATCAAATAGTTACTCTGGAAATTCTGCAGCAACACTAAATCAACTTGGACAAAGATACCTGATTGAAGTCTCCGGTGTGATACAATACAACAGCAAGAAGGCTGTAAGCTCCTGCAGTCATTCGATGGTAGGGACCACAGACTGCCACCAGCTTTGAGAGAGCCTGGAAACACCCAAGGATTTCTTCAGTTGGCATAAAAGCACATTGGGGTTTGGAGGAGGGGGAGGCTAAACCAGAACTTATAGTCTGCCTGTAATAATTAAATATAAGGCATGACTTCAGTTGCTACGCACCTTTGTCCCATATGTAACAGCATCTTCCAATTTCCCCTTGTCCAAGGCTGTTTTTGATGATTCCAGAAGTTGCCTTCCATCAGCAGAGGAGCATGCTGCTTGCTGGAAACAATAAAAGAAAAGAAAAAAAATTGCAGCACACTGAATAACTGAATATATCTTTAATAAGGTAGAGAAAAAACACATATAATGTGTCTAGTCATTACCTTATGCACTGGAACCAGACTGACAACATCTGATTTTCGGAATGGATGTGAGCAATCCATATCAAAATCCCTTGGAACCAATTCAATGCCGACCTAAAATAGAAAAGGGAAGGAACCAAAAGGGAGAAAAAAAAAAGTATATTAGTTCTCATGTTCCTGGTTTGACTTTCCCTAGATAAACCACAACCTAAACTAGTTGAGGTCTAGTAAATTGATTATTTTTTCTCCATTCCACTCTAGTTAAGGCCAAACTTTCAGCCTTTGATTGGTATATCATTAGCCATGATTGCACTGTTCTGTCTAAAAGCAGTTACTTCAGGAAGGCAAATGAGACAGTCACCTACAAGGCACACCAGGTTGAAAGCCAAAAATTTTGATAGGATTGTGATAACACCAACCAAATAATATCTGCATCACTGAGACTTTTTTACTACAGATGAATAATATAGAAGACCATTAACTTTAAGCAATTAGCCACTATGTTCATTCTTTTTATATTGAGACTTTCTAGTTGGAACTTCAGAATCCAGCATCCAATTGCCATTTATATTTCTGTCAAGTCATTCCAATTATTCAGTCACTAGTTATGACTCAAACCATTCTTTGTTATAGATAAATATTTTCCATGATATATCCTGGAAGACATTGCAAAACACAAAATTAAAAAAAAAAAAAAAGAAAGCATAAAAGGTAGACAATTTTGCAATTGTAATCCCATATCAAGCGAAAAGGGAAATTTCCATAGCTTAGGATTCAGTCTAGGTAAATATACCTTGTGGCATAACCCACGAAGGATAGCGAATTTCCTGACATCTTCAAAGTTCGATCTGCTAAGATCCCATTCATAGCGCTTCTTCAGAAACACCTCCAGCCATTTCCATACAAGAGAATGGACATGGTAGGGCTTATCTGAATCTCCTCTTGCAGGAACCCCAAGCATCAGATTTAATGCAGCAGCTATTGATATAGCCAATTTCTCATGGTTCGCGACAGCTGCAATCACAGCCTGAAGAATATGCTTAAAAGCTCGAATGATCATTTCATGAATGCAGAGTGACTGTACATGTGACAGCTTTTCAGAAAGCTTTACCTGTATAAAATCAAATAGCAAAGATCATTCAAGGTGGAAAACCATTGCAAAGTAACCAAAACTTAATTGGAATAGAAATAAAAAATTTTATTTACATGTTTTGGGTAAACAAATAAAATCACATTAATAAACATGTTATCTATTTTATCATAATTATAAGAAATAACACAATGAAAATTGCAAAGATTTGTTTGATGCAATGAATGATTATTATGTGTATACAAATTATATAAACTTCATATGATATAGATAAGTCCCACCATTTACATTGAAACCTAGCTAAGAGAGATGGATGCCTTCTTTATATCATTTAGCAAGAAAATTCTGGGTTGTTGATAACCAAATTCTTCAAGTACAGAGAACGTGCACCATATGCACCTAAGGCATCACAGAGAAGTGCTGCCTTTAACTCAAAACACTAGAGAGCTGAAATTTATCAACTCCCCAAATCAAGGTATACCTTATTGCAAATGCCTTCTAAAACCTGGGACAATGTAAAGTTATTTTATGACACTAAGATGTCTACAACTATATAATTGTTGATAACAATCTTATTATGCGTGTTTCCAGTTATGTTATGAGTGCATCAAAAGCAGGCTCTTGTGTAAAGCATAAATGATCAATTAATTAGATAAACTAGAGAAAAGTCGAACAGCTATTCTGTGGCCATATTTGTCAGAATTTGACCTAACTGCTTCATGGCAAACAAAGTGCAAGTGACAAAATTTTAGGATTTCCTTTGCTGGTCGAAACCAAATATAAATGTGAGCAAATGTCAACACAAGTGAAAGCCTGCATGCATGAGAAGAAAAAACTTACAACATGTCCCAATGAGCGCATCCTAAGACCTCTGGTATGCATAAAATCAGTCAGTGTCCGGCCATCCACTGGTGACAATTCCAGCGAGCCAAAATCTGCTACCTGTACACCACTGTCAAGACTTGATCTGGGAATTCACATATGCATAGAAAAAGTTAAAGAATAAAATTAATTAACACATTACCAGCTTTGGAAGAGCGACATCAGTATAATATTTCTGAGACATGACAAGTAGCTCCTGCAAAGACTGTTGATCACACAGTTGGTTAGTTCACTCCATACTAAATACAAATGAAGGCAAACCAATGATTTCAAAACTTGCTACCTTACGATGAAGTCCAGTGTCTGATTCTCTTAGTCGAGTGAAGGCAGCATCAGATAACAACCTCTGCAGTGCAAGCTCATTTTCTTTGGCAGTAGCTTCAAGCTGAGATTCCGCATAAGCTAAATTAGCATGTTCAACCTCACCAACTACAACATCAGTAGGAGATATGGAGTGTTCAGAATGTATTTTCATATTAATTTCATCTGACTTTTTCTTGCTGTTCTTAAGGGACCTTAGAGGTGTGCCAAGTCCCTCAACTTTCATTTCCTTTTCTGTGGAAGATTTCTTGTTCCTCTCAATCGCTGGTTTCTTATCTTTTTCAGTATTTTTCTGGTCCTGCAAATGTTGAATCCAGCAAGCCCCAAGTTCCCACCTCACAAAATGATCCTGCTCCACTTCCTCTTGCTCAAGCTTAGAAAGGCTTTCTTCCAAGACTCTCTCCACAAAAGCTTGAGAAGCAGTAAGATCATCATGCTCTATAGTTTGCAAGTGAGCTGCTGATTTACTGTATTCTGAAGGTGTTGTTTTATGAAGAAGTAGTCTCAAACTGTAGGAAAAGCAAAGTCAATATTCCCAGATAACAACTACAAATACAGCACTGAAGAATGAATGAAATAGCCAATAACAGATGAACATTATATACTATCAAAATTTAGAATTAGATAATCCACCTGTTGGAGGTTTTTTTACCTTTGAAAAAAATTTACTACAGCTCAAAGAACCATATTTAATCTTTTATTCTCCACAAACTTTCTAATACAATCAGTAATTTTCCAAGGTAAGAAAAACTAAATTCTTTATTAGGCTTTTTAACTTTAATCCACTTCAAAATTCCAAAACTTTCATAATTTCATATCACTAAATTTATTTTCTGATTTGTCTAAGAGCAACATTAACAGGATAGAAAAAGCCACTAAAGAATCTACCATAATGTGATGAACCCTGACAAGATTCGAGCAATTGTAATGGTGTAAGCAATTTGTTAGCTTATTCAACCATCTTAACTACAGAATAGCATGTGAAACCACAATCTATTTTCAGAAATGTTTAATAGTCCATAATATTTTGTTGACCAGTAGTGCAGATGATAGAAACCTGTTGATGTTAAGGGCATTGGCACCTCCTTCAGGTTGTTCAGGTTCAATACTTTGAGATGGAAGCATGACCTTCTTTTCCTCTATCCCTTCAACTTTCACAAAAGCCACATAACCACAGTACCTCACATTAACAATACCAAGCGTTGCAATGTCCTGCACTCAAAATGTAGATTAACAAATTTAAAACCATTCTGGAAAAGAAAATCCCTAAATCCATGCAAGCATGTCATTGGTGAATGAAACTTCAGGGACTTACATGCGCAGCAGTATTCTCATCAGCAGTAATTCCTTTGAGCAGGTTCCTCTCTACTAAATTTGTTTTATCTACTCCAGTAGCTTGAATACCATCAATTTTGGTGTCTACCTTACAACTTGCACTGGAAGCATCTTTCATGACAGTGATGCTTAAATCTCCTACTCTCTCTGAATAAAGTTGACTACTCCCGATCGGAGACAGCAAGTCTGGATTTGCTCTCACTTGTTGCACAGCCTTAATGGCTCTGAAAATAGAAACGTCAACAAATAAGCTGTGAAGAAGGAAAGCCTTCCTGTCTCGAACCTGTCTCTCCTCTGGTGTCTTGCAGGGCATAGAAGCAACAAACAAAAACTCAGAAGCCCAAGGCAAGATATCACTATTCCCATCTCTTCCAAGACCACCTCCACTTCCTCCCCAATTTTCATCCTCAACAGGAAGAGGAGGGAACGTAGAAGGCAACTGAGCTGCAAATGGAGGGATAAGCCAAGTGTTGGCCCTAAACCCAAAAGGAAGATTCCCAAACTGTAAAGAGTAAAGGAAAAGGAGGGGACAGTCATGTGCAATATAAAATTCGCAGACCGCATAAATAAAAATAAAATAAACGAGGAATATGAGAAATGAGCAAACAAAAATTACACTCGTCAAAGAAAATTATTTTATCATGTACCTTGTTACGTTCTGAGAATGCTTTCATGAGATCATCATAAGCCTGGAAGTCAACATGAAGAATTTAAAAGTAAATATATATATCCATTCAATAATAATAATAATAATAACAATAAAGAGCAAGGTACAGTAAGTATTTAGGTAACAAACATTATCAAAAGCTCTACTAAGCTGGCGAAGCAAATCAACAAGATCATGACACAAAATCCTTCGCTTTCCAACATTGTAGAATCCCTTTCTACATGCTTCAACATTAACCACCTTTCCATTGCACAGCTTCGCCTGATCATCACCATTATCATGAAAAAATATCAATAAATAATTCAGACACCGAAATAAGCAACGAATAAGTAAATAAATAAAAAGAAAGAAAGGCAATTGATTAATTACATCGAGAGATAAAAGATGATCGTCCTCCGAAATATCCTCAATTTGACGTTTCGTTGCCTTCCTTAAAACTGAAAAACACATAATAGTTTTTTTTTAATTAACAGAACAAAATTTTTAGAAAAAAAAAAAAACAAATGTTGTGTATGTATACGGAGAGAGAAGAGTACACTGAAGAGGAGGAGTGAGGTGAGAGAGAGAGAAAAACTCATAAAAGCTTCCAAGCTTAGGGCATGAGGGACTCATTTCTCCTTCGGCATCAACTGATGCGTCTTTTGACTGTTTAACGGTCGTCGTCGTTGATTCTGATTTCCGCGTGCTTTTCTTCGCCATTTTATCCTGCGCATTCTTTCCTGGCTCTGATTTTGACTTATCCTGCGCACTCCCTGACGGACCAAACCACGTAGTGCATGCCACAATGTCCACCGCTCGTCTAACGTGCGCCACTGCAAGCTCCTCATCATAGTCCTCTGCTCCCACCAGCAAAACAAAACACCGCAAAGTAACGTTATTAAAGCGCCAGAATATAATTTTCCGATTAGAATTGGGAAAAGAGGAGATGGGATATTTATTTATAAGAGGAACCAGAACGACACCGTCTCAGTGAATTTAATGAAGAGGCGAAACGGACGTTACGCTTTTATTGAAGCGACGTCGTTTTTCCGCAGCAATCTGGACTTTTAAATTTTAATGATAAAAGCGGCGTCGTTTATACGCTACCATCTGACTTTTAAGTAATAACAAAAGCGACGTCGTGTTTATAAATATACAAATAAACGAAGCGGTGCCGCTTTTGCGGGGCGGATAACAAATTACCTTCTACTAAGGTGAGCACACAAGGCTTGAGAGCTGAAACGTCTACCGTGTCCTTTAAGCGAGGCCCCCTCACCTATCAGAACAAAACAAAACGAAAGGCATTATGTACTTGAGAGTTGTTTGTACGGCCCAACAGTTATTAACAATTTTTTTCTTCAAATATTCAGTTTTAGTAGAAATTTATTAGTAGATTTTTGGCCAAGAAAATTGAATTAATTTTCAGTAACTCTTGATTTTTTTTTTCCCCTTTTTTCTAGTTGGTTTAGTTTAGAATTTAAAACTTGAAAGGTTTATATTTGACGAGAAGTTGGAATGATTGCACAAAGTGCCAGAACAGTAGTTAGATTTTGGTGGCCTTGACAAGACAAGTAGGAGTTGGAAAATACAACTTGGGTTTGGCTTATTCAAAGTGACAAAAGCTGTTAAACGTTATTCCAAACCATTAATAAATAAAATTGGCTAAGCAATCACACACACATAACATAATATCTTCAATTTCAGCAGCAGCCTCCAGTTCCACGGTTAAAAATCACTCAGATAAAATTTTTTATGAGAAATCAGAAATATTAATAAATAAATTACCTCATGGGATAGTGAAAAATTGGTGATGTAGCAAGTCTCTGTGTTCACAGATAAAAGCCGACGAACATCTATAATCCTGTCTGTTGATATCCCCTGCTCCAATTTATTACAGAGCAAAAATGTTCAAAACAAATTCAAGATAGATAACTTGTTTGTATGCAAGTCAAGTCCCGCAACTCTGTCAATCAAACTGTATTTATTATTCCATCTTACAGTTTTCACTTTTTTCACTTAATTACCGTTTTGAATTCCTACTATTTTAAGGAGGAAAGCAAATACTGCATGAAACTTATGTCTAGCCATTGTCCAGTCCCATATGCAGGACAGTATCAAAAGTACGTTTCTTCAAATTAATTATTCAAAATACTATTTGCCATATAAGATTACGAATTCTTCAGATTTATACATCAAAAAGAAACTTATATATTGTTGTCCAACAAAAGAGGAAGAAAAAATATAACTATATGCTCCATAGTAGATATAGTATTTAATTTATTTTATTTTATTGGAAGCCTTTATTAATTTTGCACCGACAACAACTTTCTACTAGACTTCAATTTAGCCAATGAGCTCAAGGGTATCAAAGAAAAAATAAATAAATTGTAAATTGGTAATGAATATGAGAAGGGAGCATGTATAAACCTTCAAAACAATGCGAGTTTCGTCGGGGAGGTTGACTGTAATATCGGTAACTACTGGAAGAACTGCAGCACATACATAAATAATTATCAAAAAGATCAGGCTAGGCTAGTCATGAGGTCAAATTATATAATAAATAAATTCCAGTATATATAATTTGGATAAAAACTTTCTAATTTCCATTAATTACCCTTCTCATCTTTCTTCTTCTTCTCTCCTTTTGCCTTGCCACGACTGTTCCTTGGAGCCATTTTCTAGCTTTGGATGATTAAATAAACTAAGCTATTCGGTATGTACCTATATTTCATCAAAACAAAAGATGGTGTAATATTCTGATAAGCACTTACAGGACAGAATTCAATAAAACCACTATAGTTGAAACTCAAAAAATCTATCAAAAACGGCTCAAACTTGGAAAATAAAATATAAAGAAAAAAAATTAAGCAGACAAAAACCATTTATTTATTTCCAGAAGTATTGAACAGTGGCAGAATATTCAAGAACTCGGGCCCATAAATATTTACCAAACAGGAGAGGTGGAAGTAATAAATTCTGGAACTTTTCAGGTATTGAAGAAGATAGGGATATATGTCTGAGAAAAGGGCGGCGTCTTTAATAATGCACTAAAAAAAGTAAAGTGAAGCTAATAAATAAAAGAGCAATATATATAAGAGAGTGAGTGTGTGTATATAAATACTTGCACCCAGTCGAGCAGAAGCTAAATATATGGGAAAAAGCAGTACATATATAATATAGGAAGAGAAATTAAGTATAAAGTAAAAGCAAGTGAAATGGAGTTTAAAGAAGAAGTTTGAAAAAATGAAGGTGTTTGTTTATGTATGTTCAGTGGCTAGACATAGACATGGTGTTGGTGTGAGAAAATGAGAAAATAGATAGATATAAGAGAGATGTGGCTACGATAAGGAAGGAAGGGCGGAGATTTAACAGTCATATTTAATATATGGCAGTTTCTGCCTTACACGGTAATCATATATTATTGGGAGCGATTGTTGTCTTCTTTTTTTTTATTTTTTTTAATTAAAGTAAATGTTAATCAAATATTTATTTTTTTAAAAAAAATATTATTCTCAAATAAAAATATATTTTATGAATATATGTATCTATAATTCTTTTGTTTCCTTTTTAGGTGCTTAAAAATAAGTAAAAAGACAAAATATTACAAGTATTTTCCTTTGTTATACTTGAAGAAGGGCCATCCTTTTTTTCCCTTTTTGAATGCCCATTTTGTCTCATAATAGTTAGTGGGGGCAATAAATTTTATCCATAATTCAATATATACATAGGTATGGTTAATTAATTAGCTCTATGTCATGCCAACTATCTCTCTCTTTTTTTTTCTTTTTTCTTTTTTTTGCTACTCTTTTAAATATTCATTCCATATTCACTACGTACATTTTAAATTTTAAATAGTAACCTATACCATATATTAGGCAAACTTAAATGTACAGTATGACTATAATTTTCTTCTCTCCTATCAATAATTCAAGTAAAATTACTATAAACTCATACTACCTCCATCCCATAAAATGTATTTAACCACTTTTTTTTATGTATTAAGAAATTGCTAATTTTCAACATTTATCACTTAATTTTTCTTATATGTCCTTATTAATGGCACTTGTGAAAATTTCAATACATTTTTTTATTTATCAATTAAAGGGTAAAAATTAAAAAAACACAAGATATTTAATATTTTTTTTAATCTTGTGAAATAATCAAATTTAGTATAACTTTTTTGGAACATAGATATTTTCTTATTTTGGATTTTTCTTACCTATTATGTTACAGTGTGCGCTTTGTCCTTACACGTGTGCTTTTAATGAATTGTTTTTATTTAATAAGTATTTGTTATTTTTATATTATTCAATAATAAAAATGTTATAAATAACTTATTATTTATCCAACTCTTAAATATAACACCTTTATATAATTAAGGCTGACTTTACCATTTTTGTGTTTTGTCCCTCCTTACTATGTGCAACTCGTTCATCTTTCATACTATTACTCTTAAAAAAATTAAATTTATAAAGTTATGATAACTGATTCATGAATACAACTAAATAAAAAAAAATATTAAAATTTTGAAGTTGTTCACCCAAGAAAATATGCTTATAAATTATTGATTGAAGAAAGTTCAATTGAGTTGAATTTCACTGATAGGTACTATATGTTTAATTTTTCATAATTTTTTGTACTGATTAAACTTGTATATATATAATGTGTGAAGTGGTTGACTTTGGTTTTGAATTTCGTAATTTTAATTGAAACACTTCCTCCTCTTATAAAAATCTAGTACCAGCATTTACAGTGAGCATTTTCAAAGACGATGGATGCAAAAGAAAAGGATTTGAGTCAATCCATCGTCGTCACTTGGAGTTAATGCTTTATTAGATTTTTTTTTTTTTTTTGCATTTTATATTCATCAAGTCATATATATTAAAACCTCAATACAATCATTTTATTGTAAAAAGCTTATAGCTTAATGGAGTTTTGATATAATAGTTCTTATAATAACTTAAAAAGTAATATTTTGAATTAATTATTAAAATATACATTTAAAAATATAATATATATAATTAAAAATATATATTTTTCTCTGAAAATGGTAATGTAGTTATTTGAATAGTTTGTTTGAAAATCTAAATATTTAAAAAAGTTAGAATCATTTTGGTTTCGGTGCATTCTACAATTATTTTGAATTTTACAAAGTAACTCTACTTTACTATCTTATCACCATTGAATGAGATCATAACACTTTGATCCAACAATGATAAGATGACAAAGTAGAATTACTTTGCAAAAAAATAAAGTATTCTATATAAATACTTAAAATGGGAGGAATTCATTTTTGCCACGTAGGATCGTTCATATGGTAAGAAGATAACATGTAAGGTTATTTTGTATTTCTTACATTTTTTTAGTTTTGGCTTAAATTGTCATGTTTTAATATATTTTGTCTTTTCGTATTCGTAATCTTTTTTAATTTATTATTTGTAAATTTCTTAGTTTTAACTTAAATTGTCATCTTTTAATATGTTTTACTTTTTCGTATTCGTAATCTTTTTAATTTGTTGTTTGTCTTTTAAGTATCTTCACATATCATATTCCTAACGTTTTTTTTTTCGGTTATTTGTCTTTAAGTTTCCAAGTCATTAATGAGCCTGTTGATTATTTCATTCTTATAAATTGATAGCTCGTAGATGTTTTGTTCTTTTTTTGCTTCACCTTTTTCCCTTTCCAAGTGTTTTTTTTTCATTTGAATCTCTTTGAAATTTTTGTTTAGAGATGAAACACAAATTTGAGCCGTTATCATCGTCATTAAAAGTTGAAAATCTCCAGCACATGAAAAATGGTGTAATGCAAAAAAAAAAATTTGATGTTAATGAGACTTTGCCACTAGATGAATCTCTAATTTTTTTTTCAATTTATTTAGTTACTATACATAATATAAAAATTTATTTTTCATTCTATTCTTTTTTCGTTTTTGTGTTTAGATCCTAAAAGAGCTTCTCAAATTCTAACTTATAGAAAGGCAAAACTCTAACAAAGAATAGCACTAGATTTGAAGAGGAAAAAATTTTATGGTGTTAACAATTCGCCTCAACTACTAGGTAAGTTGAATGTTATATAATTTTATATCAAATAATTATATTTTTTTTTATGTTTTACATTTGCATAATTATTTGTGTTTTTTTCCTAGATGATGAACGACATTCGATAATTTTAGTTTCTCGTTGTATTCTTTTTCATTTTTTTTGTTAGAGCTTCTCAAATCCTAACTTATAGAAAGACAAGACTCCAACGAAGAATAACACTACATTTGAAGAGGGAAAAGTTTTATGGTATTAACAATTCCAAATCAATACCAGTGAAGGTTGGTACAGTTGGCAAAGTCCTTCTAGTTTCAATGAGAGGTCTCGAGTTCAAGCCTCGCCTTCACTGGGAGAGGGCAAGGAGCTCAAATGGGCCATATAATTGGGCGTCAACTCCCTTGCAATGGATTAATCTGGGTCCAAAGGACCTACGATACCACTGTAGGCAATACCTATCAAAAAAATTCCAAATCAATAGAAGAGGATGGGCATCTTCACAAATAATGGTATATTTTGGTAAGTTATATTCTTCTTTTTCTAAATTCATTTTTTCTATTAATAATTAATTTTTGGAATGTGTTTTTCTTTTTTTAAAAATGTATTCACCTTTTTATGTTTTGCAATGATTAGATTCAAGTTTCATTTCTAGAGGCATTCCAAATACAAATGATGGGTTCAAAATCCAATCATTCAAAAGTTCAAAGGAGAATACCCAACCTTATACAACATTTCTGATAAATTTCTGGATTCAAATGTGCGAATAACATTAAATTTCTTATTCATGGATGAATTCTAAATTATATGACTTTTAATTATATTTAACTATCACAGAGATTTGAAGAAGAATTGAATGTGTTGAATCAAAAGATGAGCAATCAGAAACAAGTGACAGCCCTGTGCAAAAGACAACATAACTGGAGTGTTATGGATGTCGGATTCCATTTAATTTTCCAACTACATCAGCAAAAGAGAAAATAATAATATTTTGAATTATGACACCATCCTTAATGTATTGTTATGAACGACAATCACACAAAATCTCATGCCTTCATTGTTAATTCACATTCCAATTACCTCAAATTGTCATATTAAAGACTTTACTTTCAATAATAAACATTTGCTTCTAATTCCAATAATTTTGGTTATTGAATTCTACATTCATTTAAATATTTAATTACATTATTTTTCTTTGTCACAAAGGATTTAGGCTGTGTTCTTAAGCTGCGACCTAAGATTTTTTTTTTGAAGTTTTTAATAATATTTTTATTTCAAAAAATGCAATATTATTTGTTTATTTAATTGTGAACTGTTTTACAATGTTCTTAACCCATGTGTCATTAATACAATCATCCTCTGGCTTTTTTAACCCTTGAATAGTATTGTTAACCTATCTTAAATTAATATAATTCACCTATGATATTCTTAACCTACATTTAATTAATACAATAGTCCTTTATTTTGCTAATACTTAATTAGTATTCTTAAGTTACCTTTGATTAATGTAGGTGTCATTTGATTTTCCAACATTTGATTCTTAAATGCTCATAGTGTCTTTTCACTTTTCAAATCCTTAATGATTGAAACCTTTATTTAACTTTCCACTTTCTCTAACATTAAAACGCACAATTAATTCTACAATGCCTCTTAATCTTCCATTATAAGTTACAATCAAACATAACTTATCATCCAACACATACTACTTAAAAATCAAAATTACAAGAATTCTAATTTTCTACAAAGGATTTAGGGCATGTTCATAAGTGGCCACCTAAGATTCAATCTGTAAGTTTTTAATAATATTTTATTTTCAATTAATGCAATATTATTTATATGTTTAATTGTGAATTGTCTAACAATGTTCTGAACCTATATGTGATTAATACAATTGTCCTTTACCTTAATAAACCCTTGATTGGCATTGTTAACCTATCTTAAATTAATATAATTGACCTATGATATTCTTAACATACATTGAATTAATACAATAGATCTTTATTTTTCTAATCCTTAATTATTATTCTTAAGTTACCTTTGATTAATGTAAGTGTTATTTCATTTTCTAACATTTAATAGATAAATGCTCGTAATGTCTCTTCACTTCTCAAATCGTTAATAATTCAATTTTACCTTTATTCCACTTTCCACTTTCTTTAACAAATAAACACACAATTAATTCTCCAATGCCTCTTAAACTTCCATTATAAATGACAATCCTACAATATATAAGCACGTAAAAACTAATTGTAACGGCCTCAAAATTTATTAATAATTAATTATGCATTCATATATGCAAATCACTACATTAAGTATGGCATTGGCATTCTAATTATTTGTAATACATTGCATAATGTATGGTGGAATGTATTGTGTGTAATAAGATTTGTGGGAGTTAGATTAGTTGAAGGACTAGATTGTAAGATAAGTTGAGGGAGCTATTTGTAATAGAAATAAGAGTTAATGATTAATTGG
>CANYLF010362962.1:0-11626 GCA_948193215.1 Bocquillonia castaneifolia
TTCCTCCAACAATTACCTGTGTAGCGGGTTTCTTCTTCTGTGTGGATTCAAATTAAAAAGTTGGTTTAGTCTCTTTTGCATGTGTGTGGTGTGGATTAATTTAAATAAATGATCATATATTGGCTGAACTATACATGTTCTTCCATTTATAGTCTCTCGAGTTGGCCTTTTCTTAGTTTGTTGCTTTTCATTTTCTGACCGGTATCTCTTCTGCTAGTGCTCTCGCTCTTTGCATTAGTTGGCTTCAGCTATTGCATTGGATATGAGCAACTCCGGAATGTGCAAGGTTACTGTCTACTTTAATGATTGATGGTAAAAAAAGTTGATTTCTCTCTACTTTTATGTGGAAAATAGATCATCATGGCTCCCCCAAATGTACCACGTAAACTACAACTAAAACAATCTATCCCGACCCATTTTAAGTGTCTCTAATTAATTACATTTATCAACGCTTTTATTGAAAGTGATTCTAAAAATTTACATTTAGCAACGCATTCAAAAAAGTGTCCCTAAATTATTAAACGTAGTTTTTCTAGAAGCATCAGTTTAATTACCATTTTAATTAAAAATAATTCTAAAGAATTAAATTTTACAACGTTTCTAAATAAGGTGTCCCTAACGATGGTTGTACGATGCATTATGTAAAATAAAGAGCATTTTCTAGAATAAATATAATTTTTTTTATAGGGTATGAAAATTGTAATTTTTTTAGTAAAATTCTCTTTATTTTACATATTCCAATAAACATTAAATGAAAATTTTATTTGTCTCTTCTAATTTTGTTACACTTGTAAAAAAAATTAAAAATTTATTGAAACTTAAACCCAATAAGAGAAGAGAGTGAGCTTAACTCAACACTTGTGAAGAGTTAAACCCACTCTTTTCTTTATATTTTAAAAATAGGAGTATATATATTACCTTTTAAATTTTAGAGAGTCTAAGAGACATAAAAATAGGGAATGCATTGGAGATGCTCTAAATAATTCAATTTGACAATGCTCTATAATATCAAATTTAACGACGCTTTTCTAAAAGTGTCCTAAATTAATCACCATTTTAATTGAAATTAACTCTAAATAATTAAATTTCATGACGTTTTTAAATAAAAGCATACCTAAATAATTTAATGCCATGACAAGTTCAAAAAAAAGAGACCTCATATTATAAAATGTGACGACGGTTTTTTCTTAAAGTCCGGTTTAATTACCATTTTAATGAAAAATAATTGTAAAACGTGACGATGTCGTCATTCGATTATTAGTATAGGAATTGAGACTTCTTGTTTAACTCACATTTTGCCTTTCGTGTAGGTTCTGTTGAAAGATGGTAGGTCCTAAACTACACTTACATTGACATACCCTCACACAAAAGAAAAAAGATGAGAGACCTTTAAATTTTAATCAAGGTCACTCAAGTTGCTTGATACAAATGAACATTCTTACAAGCTATATATAGTAGTTCTCTTAATTATATAACATAAACTTTAAACTTAATTTATAACTTTATTAAAGACACGTAACACTTTAACTTAATGCTACGTTTCAAGCTTTAATTTAATTCAAGTTTAATATCTAACACCCCTTGTAAACTTGAACCTCTCAAACCACCGAGCATCATCCTCAGCTTTTGAAAGCTGTCATACTTAAGTGGCTTCGTGAAAATATCTGTAATCTGGTCATCTATTGTCACATAGTCAAACTCAACTTCTTTATTTGCAACACACTCTCGGATGAAATGATACCTCGTATCAATGTGTTTACTACGATCATGAAACACTGGATTCTTTGCACACTAGGAAATTGCACTATTTCCCAACAAGAACACAAAACCACTAGTGCTTTTTCTATCATCAATGTCTCCAGCAAAATCATTATCACAATAACCCATCAATTTAAAATCATCAGAGGATGAATAAAAGATTCCATCAAGTGTACCTCTAATGTAACACAAAATCCTCTTGGATGCTTTCATATGAGACATTGTTGGTTTCTCCATGAAACGACTTACAAGCCCAACTGAAAATAGGATGTCTGGTCTCTTACATGTCAAGTACCTCAAACTTCCAACAAGGCTCTTGAACAATGTAGGATTAACATTCTCTACATCTGCTTCCATTTTAGAAAGCTTTGTCCTAATCTCCATGGGGGTGTTGACAGGCTTGCAATCTGACATGTTGAACTTCTTCAATTTTATTTTTGCATAGCCTTCCTGTGAGATAAATATCCCATATTTCATCTGCTTGAATTCCATTCCTAGATAATAGGACATAAGCCCCATATCACTCATATTAAATTCACGTTCCATCGCCGTCTTGAAATCATTAAATATTCGCGGGTTGGTACCTGTGAAAATAAGATCATCTACATAGATACAAACAAAAAATAAATCTATATCTTGCTCTTTAACATAAAGAGCGTATTCATGTGTTCATCTGTGGAAGCCATTTTCCTACAAGTACTTGTCAATTCGACTATTCCAAGCTCTAGGTGCCTGCTTTAGCCCATATAGTGCCTTATTGAGCTTTAACATTTTGTCTTCCTGACCTTCAGTGACATACCCCTTGGGTTGTTCAATATACACCTCTTCCTCAAGATAACCATTGAGAAAGGTTGATTTAACATCTAGCTGATGAATCTGTCAATGATTCTGAGTAGCGAGTTAAATCAACAGTCTAATGGTCTCCATTCGTACAACAGGAGCAAACACCTCTTTATAGTTAATGCCTTGTCTTTGTTTGTATCCTTTTGGTACAAGTCTGGCCTTGTATCTCTCCACCTCACCTTTGGCATTCTTTTTTATCTTGTGCATCCATTTGACTCCAATAGGCTGATGACCACTTGGAAGAACAACAAGATTCTAAGTTTCATTCTTTTGATGGATCGGATCTCCTCATTCATGGCCTGAATCCACCTCTCATCCTTGCTAGCTTCTTCAATTCTTAAGGGCTCAACATCAGCTAGAAAACATAATAAATTTATATCATCTGACCTCTCAGCTTCTTCGTATATGTCAGCAAAACTCTGGTATTTTCTTGGCCTTTCACTTGAGCTTGATGATGGTGATGTTGTTGATGACAACGGCTAGGATGATGGAGTTGGTGAAGTTGGTTGTGTGGCTTCAACTTCTTGCACAACCATTTCATCATCTTCAAAATAAGTTAGGAAATCATATGATCCTTCCTTCTGCGAACTCCAATCCCAAGATTTTCCTTCATCAAACTCAACATCTCTACTAGTGATAAACTTTCCACTGTCTAGATTGAACAACCTGTAGCCTTTTGAATTCTCATCATAACCAATGAAAATAAACTTCTCGCTTCTATCATCCAGCTTGGATCTTTCCGGCTTTGGAACATGCACATAAGCAACAGACCCAAAAACTCTCAAATGGGACACACTTGGCATTTGTTTACTCCAAGCTTCTTGAGCAGTTACATCCTTCAAGCTTTTAGTTGGACTCCGGTTTGAAACATACACCGCACATGCAACAGCTTCAGCACAAAATTCTTCTGGCATGCTCTTGCTCTTCAGCATTGATATTACAATATTCAAGATCATCCAGTTCTTATTTTCTACGACTCCATTTTGTTGGGGTGATCCAGCAACTATCAGAAATCACCTAATTCCATGCAACTCATAAAAACTTTTAAATTCATTAGAAGTAATCTCTCCACCTCTATCAGTTCTGAGAGATTTAATTTCATGCCCGCTCTCTTTCTCAATAACAACTTTGAATCTTCTAAAGCAATCAAAAGCCTCAGATTTATTTTTTAAGAAATAAACCCAAGTCTTTCTAGCATAATCAACAATGAACAATAAGAAAAAAGAGCTTTTACACAGGGATGGAGGACTGATAGGACCACAGACATCTGCATGGATAAGCCATGGAGGCTTAGTAGATCTCAAGATGGATTGCTTCAGGAAGCTTTTCCTGGAATGCTTTCCAAGTAAACAAGCTTCACACAACTTTTTTGGATGATCAATAGCTAAAATACCCTTCACCATTTTCTTTCTTCCCAAATCTTTAAGGCTATCAAAATTCAAGTGCCTAAATCATATATGCTAGATCCATGACGTGTCTTCCACATAAGCCTTTAGACATACAGTTTCACCTTCCTTCATGTCTAATATGAACATCCGATTCTTTGTCATTGCCACCTTAGCAATAAGGTTAGCATTTCAATCTTTAAGCCATAATATGCACCCTTCCATGTTGATTTTACAACCATTCTCAAGAAGTTGACCACTACTCAAAATATTGCTTTTCAAGTTAGGAATGTAGTAGACATCTTGGAGCAGTTTGTGACCACCATTTTTTATCTCAAGTAGGATTGTGCCTTTGCCATGAATCTCCACTTTCGTGTCATCTCCAAATCTGATGTTGCCACGAATTTTAGTGTCAAATTCTACAAATTTGCTTCTGTCTTCTGTCATGTGATTACTGGCTCCATTGTCAAGGTACCATACACTCTTATGAGTCACAGGTTCTTCTTTGTGTGAAAGGAATAAAGCTTCAACTGCTTCATCTTCTTGCTTTTCTACAAGCTTTGTTTCCTCATTCGCCTCTTCATTTCGATATTCCCAAGAATAATGGCCATGCCTGCCACAGGAATAACACTCCACTTGAGCTTTGTTTTTTCTTGCATTGTAACCTCCATAGTTAGCTCTTCCTCTTCCTTTGCCTCTGCCTTTTTTATTTTCTTGTCATTGGAAGAGTTTTGTCCACCTCTCCCTTGACCTTATCCATGTCCTTGACCATGACCTCTTCCATGTGATTGACTATGACCACCTCTGGAACAATCACCTTTATATTTAATTGATTTGTTTACTAGCAAGGCTTGATAAACTTGCGCTTGCTTGCCACGATTCATTCTCTCTTCATGGGCTTGCAACGATCTATATAATTCATCAATCGTCATGATCTCCAAGTCTTTAGACTCCTCAATTGCAACCACCACATGATTGAATTTAGCATTATGAGAGCATAAAATCTTCTCAACCACATGAACATCTTGTATGGTTTCTCCGAGTCTCTTCATTTGATTCACCATTACCAACGCCTTTGTGGTGTAATCTGTTATCGTTTCACTCCTCTTCATTAAGAGTGATTCAAACTCAGCCCTTAGAGTTTGAAGTCGAACCATCTTCACTTTATCAACTCCCATCACAAAGTTTTGAAGAGTCTCCCAAGCTCTCTTGGACGTGGGCTCATTTTTCTTGATGAATGATAGTGAGTGCACATTGATCTTTCTTCCTCTCCTTCTCCAAAGCCTCCTTCTCAACTTGATTGATTATTGCTACATCTCCAGGTTCCTTAAAACCTTTCTCAACTACATCCCATACTCTTTGTGAACCAAGAATAGCTTTCATTCTAATGGACCAATTCTCATAATTGGTTTTATTGAGTTGTGGGTATTGAAAGGAAAGAGAAGTTCCTTTTGTTGCCATTTTACAATCTTATGTCTCTAATACCACTTTGTTGGAAGATGGTAGGCCCTAAGCTACACTTACTCGCATAATCACTCACACAAAAGAGAGAATATGAGATAACTTTAAGTTTTTATTAAGATCACTCAAGTTGCTTGATACAAATGAACATTCTTACAAGCTATATATAGTAGTTCATAAGAGAACGTATGGCTAAGAATTAAGTTCACTTAATTACATAAGATAAACTTTAAACTTAATTAATAACTTTATTAAAGACACGTAACACTTTAACTTAATGCTATGTTTCAAGCTTTAATTTAATTCAAGTTTAATATCTAACAAGTTCCAGGACCAATCTGAATTACTAGACTGTAAGCCATCGATTTTAAGGTGGTAATTGAGAAGGCGTATCTGGAAGAAAATGGTTCTTAGAAAAGTTGATACAGGTTATAAACATGGCTACTGGCAATCCCACATGTCAAAAATCTATTTTTAGATGGCTTTAAGAGTTCACTGGTTCAAACCATGACCAGGACTCCAAGCCAGGCAGGTTATCAAATAACTTTTTATCAATCATTTATTCATTATTTTCCTGCTATAAAGTTGGCAATATAGAATTTGGAATTACACAAATACCTTAGGTTGGGTGATGCAACTTTGTAGGTTAAAAATTATAAAAGTTTCCTCTCATTCATATTTTGTTATCCGCTACGGTTGGAAAGAAAAGAATTGATCATTAAAAGGTACTTTATCTATCTCAAAAGTGTTACTTCTATTGTCATATATGAGTTTTCATTTAGTAGAATTTGTATTTGGACTTGTAATTCAGTTGTATTTAGAATGTCCTCGTCAAACAATGGTGCTGCTATCTCATACCCCTTTCTTCATTTACGACAATAAATGTTATGGGATGGCATCAACTACTAGTTGCTTTACTTCCAAGGACTTCATCTATTATTGACATAAAATTAGCGGATGATTCAGCTGATTTTTATTGAGAAAAATTGATTTCTAGACTGATATTTATGAAATTAAAGGTTATTGAAACATTCGGGACGCTTCTCCAAGAACAAAGCCTTGCCTAAGGTTCCCTTGAGGATATTTGATCATCAGAGTTAGCCTAACCTGCACAAAAAGAGAGAGACTTGGGGTGGTCCTCGAGGTCTGACTCCGACGCACAAGTTAGAGATATTCTCATGTGAGCTATGAATGTATTAGAATGAGAGTATGATACCAGATACCCTGGATGGCAGGGGTTTATATAGAAGTAGGAACAATTCCCCTTGAGCCTAGGAATCCTTCTCCTGATAGGCTTTGGAGTCCTCCTTTGCTATAGTGAGTCAGAGTCCCCCTAGGATTAGGAACCCCCCTTGTGGTAAGAGAGTCCCCCTTGACTTAGGATTCAAGGTGTCAGGACACATAATGGGCTAACATGAGCCTAAGATGAAATGGGCCTCGTGGGCCTTTTGAGCTTAAAGGTGTGTTTCGTATCACAATTCCCCCCCCCCCCCCCCCCACAGCAGTGCTAATGTCAAAGACTTAGCTTGAGGGTGATTTCAATTGTTGGCGAACCATCTTTCAATAACGTTCCATTTGAATAATGGCGAACCGCTTAAAACGTCTCCCACAAAAGACAACTATTATCTGGGTGATTGTTAGAGTGTATTGGATACTGTAATAAATGTGGAATGACTGTAAACAACATGTGTCCCACTAAGTAGTCACGTCTATGCAGTTTCCTAGACGAAATTGTTCAGTTTCCCTTCAAACGTCACTTCAAAATAAAAACCATTCAGTTTCCCTCGTTGTTTATATATCTGTGTTATTCGAAAAGCCACTTTTCTCTCTCATCTGAAACCTCCCTATTAATTTCTCTCTGTTCAGATGATCTTCAGCCCTCTATTCCGTCAATTTTCATCGAACCACCATTGCTCCGACCACCGTTACCTCTCCTTATCAGCGATGCTTTTACTTGTACCACCAGGCCATTTGTAGGGCTAGTCAAAACGCCGCCTCAAACAAAATAAGTTTCCCTTTACTGATACTATCTATTTCAACTTAACCTTTTAAATCCTTGGAATGTGCATTTATGTCCTCTAAGTTTTGATATCTCTGTGGATTTGATGATTTAGAGTAGGATTTACCCCAAATATGTTACTTGAATCTGCCAATAAGACGTATATATTCATATATAGTTAATCAACTGCCCTTATCTTTATGGCTGATGTCTTTAATTGTAGGGTTAGTTTGTATATTTTGCTCAAAATCTAACAAAATATGTGCTTGAAAATGCATCTGTGACCATACTATGTTGATTGCGATAACTGTAAATCTTCTTGTTTCTGATAATTGTCTGTGGGATTGTTTTGGGTAGATTTTAGGTCGTTCATGGTGATCCCTCCTTTCTACATATCAACCTCTTCATCTTCCACATCAACCCCCCAGGGCGGACCCACTGTCTATTCAATATCTTCAGATTCCGCAAACGGTGTCAACCAACCCAATCGCATAAGACCAAACCCTCAGGTGAACACATCAACTCAAAACACCTCAAGTACCATAAACCCTGCCCTGTTACAGATAGTTCACCCTTTATTACCTTTGGACAATAAGCCTTATAACCCTTTAGAGAGTGATACCGAGTCTTCCCGTGCTAGCAAACATACTACAAAAGTCGCCCTAAACCTTTTCCATCTCCAAGCTTCAAAATTAAACACATGGCCCAAAAATAACCCAAGGATACAGTAGACCTTCACCCCGCCAAACAATATGAAAATGACCTAGATCTGTTTATCACTAGGTATGGCGGACTACTAGAAGGATACTCGGTGAGGTTACCCATGGAGGGTAGCTTTGCTAACCAACCCCTAGGCCCTTATGAACAGATAGTTTATAAGGAGTCTATAGAGAGTGGTCTTAGGTTCCCCCTAGACAAAACACTTCAAAAAAATTTTAGAAACCATACAATGTCCATTGTCTCGCCTTCATCCCAATGCATATAAACTTTTCACAGCCACCTCCATCACGTGTCAGCCGAAAGGCTATACCTTCACCCCCGAAATCTTCTTAAATGCATAGAGCGTGGTGGAGAGAGTAGGCACTTCTGAGTATGTCACCTTTCAGGCGATTAATAAGAGGTTTAAGAGTCTGAAGAACCATCTAAAAGGGTGGCGAGACACCTTTTACATAGTGACCTATGAAGAAGGGTGGGGAGAAATCACCAATAGCTGGTCTACTCCTCTTAAAAAACCCTAACGGGTGAGGACGTTATCCAGCACCTCTATGGAGGTTGCTCAATTTTTGTCTGAACTCCCCATTGTCCATCTCAAAACCCTTTTAAGAAAACACCTTTATGGAGAGGACTTTACCCCAAAGACCAGACCCTCTAGCCCTCACCTAGCAGATGAATCTAAGGAGGATTCTGAAGGGGAAGAAACCAGCCTAGGAGCTGAAGCTAGCGAACCCATTCATTCACCATCTAATGGTATTTATACTTCTTCCTTTCACTTACATTTATTTTATTTATTTCTATGTAGATGCCAAGATTCAAAGTTGCTGCTATGAAGGCCGAAGCAGGAGCTGGAGCTGCGGAGGCGTACCCATATAATGCTCCCCCACCTGGAGCTGATACTACTACTGCTGAGTCCATCCCACCTACGGAGGGAACAGTGCCTGAAGTAGCTCAAAAGCAACCTTCTAAAGTGAGCAAAAAAAGAAAAAGATTGGTAAAGGTGGGTAAGAAGGCGGTGGCTGCAGGAAAAAAGACTCGCTCTCAGTTATTGGAGACAATTAATGATGGGTCCTCTAGTTCTGAGGGCGAGCTTACTGATGTGAGCGCCTATGCTGAAGGATGGGTGGATGAGCTGGGGAACCCCACCGTTAAAGATAACAGAGTTGCCACCCTGAACAGTAGGGAAATAAGCCTTCCAGCTATCATGGAAGGTCTTTCAGGGCGGACTCACAACTCACTCACCTTACAAGTTTAGCAGCACATGCTTTCGGTAAGTTCTTGTTTCATATGTGATATTTTCTTCCTTTTTCCTTTACATTGCAGTTTGCTAATTTTTCCACATGTATTCTTTTCAGACGCTGAACCTGGTTCGAACTATGAAGTATAAATATCAAGCCAAGCGTTTAGCCTTGGGCGATTGATGTGGAAGATGTGCAAGATCAAGTCCAATCTGCTGTAGATAAGGTGACTGCCGGGGCGGATGCTGAGCTGAAGAAGGAGCAAGATAAAATAAAGCACATCAAAGAGAAGTGCAATAAAGAAAAGGCAGATCTCGAAGCCCAGCTACAATCACTGACTGAGAGGGCAAACCAATTGGAGAAAGAGAACGTGGACTTGAAGGCAAATGCTGAACCTCTTAAAGCTAAGTTTACTCGGCTTCAAGATGAAAGCGCCCTTTTAAGATGCTCCGTTGGTGGAAGCCTCATCAAATACTGGGCGAAGCTTCGTGAGGATGCACAACATCAATTTCCTGAATCTGACTTCAACTTTATGAATACCATCTTCCCTGATGAAGATGAGGCGGATGAGTGATCATCCTTGTAATTATTTCTTTTCCTGTAGAACGATTTTATATTTGTAAAATATTAAAACATCATTTTTGTTTAATATAATTGTTGCTTCTTCAATCGCCTTTATCTTTCTCTGTACATTATATAATGCCTGTTTGCTCATTCGCTTTTATTTCTGTCAAACTTTCTTATTCTTTAATTATGCGTTGAAGATCGCCATATTTGTCAAATGCATTGTCTTTAGATATCACAAGGTCTTTACTTGCCTTAGCTTTTTAAGGTCTTTTTTCTTCATTGATTATGCCCTTGTAATAGGAGCTTGGATAGCATTTGTTGTTAAGAAGTCGTCTCAAATTAATAACTACCTTTATCGTGAAAGGTCTTAGATATAGCTCTTTACATGTTCGCCTTAGCAAATAAGGTCTTTTATTTCTCATGAGATTAACTGTGCCCCAACCTTGGGGGTCTTATAAGGCTGTCCCTTAATAAGGGATCGCCTGAAATTGATAATTGCCTTTGTCATGAAAGGTCTTTATAGTATATGTGCCTTAGTTTTTAAGGTCTTTTTATTTTCCCAATGGGATTTATTATGCCTCCTCGTGAGAGGTCTTATTGTGATGTTTTGGCTATAAGTCGCCTATATGCAGGAGCTCGCCATATTTTGCCTTTATCATAAAAGGTCTTTTCATGTTGTATCAAGCTAGATTTTAGCAAATGACAACTTTATTGAATTTCTGGGGGATTTGAGTTAGGCTCCCCTTCGCCTTACATTTGCTTCTTTATGTAAATGAAAGGAAAGAAAAACTTAAATATAAAATAGATAGGTACCTCAGTTGCTATTAGAGGTTTTGTTGTCTCAGCTTCTATGAGGGATGTGGACCCGCCTTAGCTGTAGTAAGGTCTTTTTAGTGGTGGAATTTTCTGAGGTGCTCCACGTTCCATGATCTGGGGATTTCTTCCCTTGAAAGTGTTTTAAGCTTGTAAGCGCCTTTGCCAACGACTTTGGCTATTTGATAGGGGCCTTCCCAATTAGCATGTTGATAATCAGTTTTTATACTATATAAATCAATTGGTTTTTTTTATCTAATTTTCCACTATTTTGAGTTTAATTAGCACTTATTTTGTTATATTATTGTAATTTGCAGTTCTACGATCGAATAGGATCAAACCAGAGTGAATTCAGAGTCTGGAAGTGGAAGAAATAGTGATTCCAAATTTCTGGTCCGGCTGGGCAACGTTCTGGCGTTTCTTTGCGTGCTGCTGGTTCATTTCTGGGTTGAACCGGATGGTTTTTTGGAGGTTGTTAAGTGGTTTAGTCCGAGTTTAATTGGTTTTAGGGTATTTTTAGGTCTAGTTAATTATTATACTAGATATACTAATTGTTTTTAGTTATTAGCAACTTTTCTAGCTCTTTTACAGAATATTACGTAGAGTTGTGAATTTTATTTTTCCTTGGAGTTTTCTTGGTTGAAGTGTGATTCAAGTTTGTTTCTCATTAGTTTATGAGGATTTGAAGCTTGTCATCAACAATTGCGACTAAGTTTATTCTAGTTTAATCTATTTTTATTATTTTCATCATGTTTCTTGTTTGTTTATTGATTTTAATTATTTGTTTGATTGTTCTTATGATGATTAGTAACTAATTTTCCTACTAGAGTGAGGGATGAAGTCTAGTA
>CANYLF010363171.1:0-22256 GCA_948193215.1 Bocquillonia castaneifolia
TTAGTTGATTAATTCTTCAATTGAAGCTCTAGCGACAAAGAACCCAGTAGAAATCATATAGCCATTTTCCACATAAATGAAGAAATTACCCAACAAAGAAATTGACCTTCCTCTTCTTCGAAATCCAAACAATCTAACCCTCTTTGATCTCATCAATTAAAGGAACCCAGATGCTAACTCTTAGGATTTTAGAGAACAGGGCTTCAGAAGAAGCACAAAAGAGAAAGCTAAACTAAAAGTCCAATGGTTAATACATTGAAAAATCCCATAAATCGAGTGAACAAAATCTACGAGCTCTACCCGTAGTTTCTTGAATTTCCATTTAATATGTCAGCCATAGTTGTAATGTATGAGGAAGAGGATGACGGGTAAGAAGGATGGGAAGAGAGTTTCGGTGCAGAGAGATAGCAGTAGAAAGAAAAGAAAAGTGAGCAGGAGAAGAAGAAGTCACCGGCAAAGATGGAGAGGAAGAAGCTGCCTGCGATAGAAAGAGAAAAAATGGAGGGAAGGGTAGAGGACTGAAAAAGAAGAAAGAAGAGAAAAGAAAATGAAGATGGACGGTAGCTTCGACTGAAAGAAGAAAGAAGAGCAAAGAAAATGAAGGGACAGGAAAAGAGCTGAGTGTCGGCTGCCATAGAAAAAATGAGTGATTAGGTTTAGTTTTAGGGTTAATTTAGTTTTAATGGCTAGGATTAGATCTTTAAAAATGGATGCCTAGGATTTAACTTATCGTGGATGGTTGAGATGTGTTTGATCTAATAACTCACAATATTCTCTACATAAACCTAATTAATTTTCTTCCCTTTAATCAATTAAGTATCTCTATTAAAAATGAAAAAATTAAATTATCATACAATCACAAAGGAAAAATTTTTAAGTAAATTATATCTTTAGGGCAAAAGATATAATTGAACAAAAAAAATAAAAATATAAAATATAACAAAAATTACAATCATCAATTTGATTGTATAATTGAAGACTCAAATTTTAATATCTTAATTCCAAAACACTACAAAGTAAATTATATCTTTAAAAGATGTAATTGAAATAATAAAAAAAACCAATGATAATTTTCCTTCAAAAGGGAATAGTCAATTTTTTTAATTCACAAATCAGTTACACCATTCGAACTACGTGAACTTTGATCCCATCAAGCGGATACATAGGTGTTTAGGAGTCAAAAAAGAATTCCTAAGCTCAAGTCCGCCCTTTCAGTTTTTTTTTTCTCAAATCATAAGCTCCAACTCGCCCTTTCAAAATTTTCTAAAATTTGATGTCCAGCTCGCCCTTTCAAAATTTTCTAAAGTCCAAAGCTCGAGTTTACCCTTTCATATTTTCTCAAATCAATTAGCCATTTGAACTACGGGTATGTAGGCCTTTGGAAATAAAAGTCCGAAGCTCGAGTTTGCCCTTTCATATTTCTCAAATCAGTTTGCCACTCGAACTACGTGGACTTTGATCCCGTCAAAAGGGTACTTAGGCCTTTAGAAGTTGAATTCTAAAGTCAAGTCCCCCCTTTCAACTATTTTCTCAAATTTTTAAGCTAAGGTTCACCCAATCATTTTTTTTCAAATCCTCAAGCTAAGGTTCGCCCCATCATTTTCTCAAAGCTAAGCTAAGGTTCGCCCTTTCAATAAATTTTCTCAGAGCCTCAGCTCAAGTTAGCCCTTTCAAATTTTCTCAGAGCCTCAGCTAAGGTTCGCCCTTTCAAATTTTCTCAGAGCCTTAACTTAAGTTCGCCCTTTCCAATTTTCTCAGAGCCTCAGCTAAGGTTCGCCCTTCCAATTTTTCTCATAGCCTCAGTTCAAGTTCCCCCTTTCAATTATTTCTCAAATCCCAAGCTTGAGTTTGCCCTTTCCAAAATTCTCAAAGCCCAAGCTTAGGTTCGCCCTTCCAAATTTTCTCAGAGCCTCAGCAAAAGTTCATCCCTTTTCCAAATTTCTCAGAGCCTCAGCTCAAGTTCGCCCCTTTCCAATTTTCTCAAAATCATAAACTCGAGTCCGCCCTTTCAAAATTTCTCAAATCCAATTTTATTTTCCAATTTCCAATTTTTCCAATTTTTTTTCCTAATTTTCTAAAATTATAACATAAAAATTAATTATATTTTGGAGTCAATTTTTTTTATTCATTACAAAAAATAAAACAAAGCATAAATAAATAATAAAAATATAAGCACAATTTAGGTACCAAGTTTGAACGTTGTAGGGGTGCTATAACCTTCCCTACACGTAACCGACCCTGAACCCATAAAATTGCAGACCAGTTAAAGTGTTCTAATCGCACTCATAATGATTGGTGGCGACTCCTTTTCAAAAATAAAAACCAATTCTCATCGCTAATTTTTTCGTTCCCAAATCTCCACCAAAATAAATTCCTAAAAGAGATAGATTCTGAAAAATCCAGGGAGCGACAACTGACGACTCCACTGGGGAATCAATTATAAGCTTTAACTTATAATTAGGGTCAAGCTTATGATTATTGTGCTTATATTTTTGCTGTTTACTTCTTTGCTTTGTTATCATATTATTATTTTCATTTTCATGCATATACACACACGCACGAAGGAATCAGGTTCGATTTCCTACCCATTTGTTAGGCTAGGTCGCAAACAAGTAACGATACCTTCATGGGAAACCTGAAGTAGTATGTGAACATTTTCACCCAAAACAACCTTTTGGTTTTAATTAACTGAAAGGGGTTCTTGCTAGTCTGTACATAGACGCCAGTAAGACACAACCAGTTTTGGGACCCATTTATAAAACTAGAACAATTAGTGCTTACCCTTTAGAAGTAGAACCATACTTCACCTACATGTTAACTATAGAATCACCACCCAACGATTGGTGATATGAGGTTGATATTTTAGGTCTTAAAAAAATATCCCTCTATGTTATCCTATATTTGCTTGTTTTTATTCATTTATTTGAAATTGTAATAAGTCATTTTATATATACCCACTGCATCATTTTTTTTACATTATATCTAATATCACATTCATTCATTCATTCAATTTGCATTATATTTTCATATGACATTCATATTTAAAAAAAAAGAAAAAAAAGTTTCTATTTTAATCGTTTTCAAATAAAAGAAAATTATTTGATTCTTCTTCTAAATATGTGTAAAAAGGTACTTGATATAGCTCATTACCGAAGAACACTTCTATCCATCATAACAACCAACATAAGTCGAACCCATGGAAGGTTCAATGATGGAAGAATTGAAACGAAAAGTCGACCATATCAGTGATCAGTTAGAAGACATTCTAAAGATGAGAGATCAGATGGATGAACTGATAAAGCTAATAAAAGGGAAAAGCAACGAGAATGTTCACCATAAGCCCAATGATACACGAACCCCTCCTTTAACCCAAAAGCCTACCATGCCAAAGATCTCATACCCACTCCTTTTACCATCAGATATTTTACCCATGTCCCCAAAACCAGGCACACCAAAAGATATACCTAACACGGACCAATCTAAATGTTCCAACAAAGCTAATCCTTTTCCAAGACACCTAGATGCCTTGAACCAGGGAGCAAGAGGCATAAATTCAATAAGGGAATCTAATCGAGATGATGTGGTGAACATAAATGGATATGGGATTTCACTAAAAGGAAATCAGAAGGAGGTGAGAGATTTGCAAGCCTAACCTTATGAAGGACCTGCCCGCTTGAATGTTTTGATAAATGGAGGGGATAACAGAGCCGTGTTGAATGATGGATTTGCTTAAAAAGATCAATTTGTCAATAATAAGAAGGCTATGAACAAGCTTAAGAAGGAATAATTTGACTCTATTCCCATAACATACGCTAAGTTGTTACCACTATTACTTGAAAGAAGGCAAGTGAGCCTGACGCCTTTGGAACCTTTGAACCCTCCTTTCCCAGATTGGTATAATCCAGATGCTCAATGTGATTATCATGCAGGCGCAGTTGGGCATTCAATAGAAAATTGCTCGACCTTTAAAAGAAAAGTCCAAGTTTTGGTTAAGGCAGGATGGTTGAAATTTAACCAAGATAGCCAAGCCCTAGATGCAAATGGTAGTCCTTCACCATTCTATGAAGACAAGAAGACTAATAAGGAGGAAGCAGAGTAAAGACTATATATATATTAAACCTTTTTATAATTATTATATTATTGTATTACCTACCTTGGCTCTGCCCAATGCCTTGGATAGGATTTGTAGTATGGGTTTTGTTTCAAAATAAAATAAATTTTTCTGCATTAACATTTTGCATTCTATTTGGATACTTTATTTTATCTTTTTCCAAACAGACTTGTTGCCCTACCCACAGACCACCCTTTCTTTTCCAAATTCCTTTTCGTGATGATAATCAATATCCATTAAATCTCTTGTCTTTGCCTTAGAGATATTCTAGTGGTGTATAAGTAAAATATAAGCAAAGAACTGAGATCTTTCAAAAGAGGTATTTCAAGATGAAAATAAAAGTGCAAAAGTGGATCAAATGTGTTCAAAATCCAAAAATGGGTTCCAATTTTGACATAGAAATTTTTGTATAAAGAAAAAAGAAAAATGAAGAAAAATAAAACAAATGAAAAAAAAATCATCATATTACAATGGTGCCTGTTAAATGTAGTAGAAGCCATCAAAAATAGTAAAGAGTGAGCCTGACCCTATTGATGATTGTGATAATAATAAGAAGATTGTGTGGCCTTGGATCGGCATTGTGATTAATCTTCCAATTACAAAGGCACCGAATGGGTGATTTGTAGGAGCCAGTGGATCAAAGTTTAGGGATAAGTTGATCAGTTAAGGATTTAACCCCTTAAGGGTTCATCCTCTATGGAAGTTCCAAGGCCAATCAGGGAGTGCTATTGCGGAATTCAACAAGGACTGGCCTGGTCTACACAATGCCCTTTTATTTGAGAAAGCCTACGAGGCAGACCATCATGGAAAAAAAAGATTATTTTGCAACAAGGGAAAAATCTGGAGTTTATTGTTGGGTGGCACATGCTGATGATTATAGAGCAGATAATATCATTGGAGATCACTTAAGAAAAACTGGGGATCTTAAAACAATCTCTGAAATTATGGAGGAAGAAGCACGGAAGCAGGACAGGCTTGTATCTAATCTAAACAGCATTATTGAGACTAAGAATAAGCACATAGAGGAGATGCAACACAAGTACAATGAGACTTCAGGTTCCCTCAATAAGTTAATGGAAGGGAAAGATAGGCTTCTTCAAACATACAATAAAGAGATTAGAAAAATACAAATGAGTTCAAGGGAACACTTTTAGAAAATATTTAATGGTCATGACAAGCTTAAGTTACAAGTATAGTCACAAAAAAGAGAACTTGAGGACTTAAAAGCACTGAACCAGCATTTTGGTCCATTTTTGTCATCACCTTTCCTTAATTTTTTTTTCCTCTTTGCCCATTTTTGTTTCTATTTCTTTCTCTCATTCATTCAATCAAACACTAAACTTAAAAAAACAACAAAACAAAAACCATCCATACATTGCATAAAATTTGCATTGCTTAATAAATAATTATTTTAATAAAATATATAAATATATTACTGTGAAATATGTTACATTTTTACATGTCTCCCATATTCAACAAATAGACCACTAACAAAACATACACATATACCCACATTTTTCATAAGACTTTAATTATCTTTATGTAGATACGTAAATTAATTTGATAAACATGTTTACATAAAATGTTTTTTGTTTTGAAAATAAATATTATTCTTTTATTTTAAAAAAAACTTATCTCTGCAGATGTGACATATAAAGCAAATTCTCTTCAAAAGTGGGGGGCAAAAAAAACAAAAAAACAAAAAAAAGAGGCAAAAAAAACTCGCTAAGTCATAAGATGTGGCTTAGGCAAAAGTTAGAGTGAAGGTTAAAGCCCGTTAAGTCGAAAACCCTTTGGGGGCGACCTAGGCAAAAATTAGGGTAGCTCGCTAAGTCATAAAAGAATGACTCAGGCAAAAGGAAGAGCGAAAACGGAAAAAGTTCACTAAGCTGAAAACCCATAAGGGCTGCTTAGGCAGAAATCAGAGCATGCTCGCTAGGTCAAGGATGACATAGGCAAAAATTAGAGCAAAAAAATAAAAATAAAAAAAACCACAAAATTTATTTATATAGAATGTATTTTTCTAATGAATCTTGAAGAACAGGGGCAAAGCTACTTGGCAGTTTGTGATAAGATCAATGACTTGTTTTGTTATCATCATTGATATTGATGCAAGGAGGCAAAATTTTGGTGAGATTGTACAAATATGAATCTCATTTTTCAAATTGAATGGGGCTAACGTTAGGAGACCTTGTTTGGTATTTAACATCAATATGGAAAACATAAAGGCATGAAGGGAGAAACTTGTTTACTCTTTTAACATGGCTTGGTGTTGAGCAGTTCCACTAATAAAAGGCGTTGGTATGATGAGTCAAGACAAATGAGGATGGCTAAATTTTTCTCAACAATCAATCAATGCACCAATATCATTATTGTAAGAGGTTTAGCAGTATAATAAAGTCTTGGAGTTCAATTCCTCATATAAAGTCAGAAAATGAGGACATGTGTATAAAGGACGCCTCAACAATTTTACACCACACCTTATCTGTTGGTTTTTAAGCATTTCAAATTCAGTTTCTAAGAGTCATCCATAGCCTTACTACTCAGACACCCTATGCTAATAAGATTTTGTTGCAAATTCATATTTCATTACCCAGGAAGATAGTAGAAGCAACTTGTTTTCATTTTTTAGATGTTGTCTTTGAATCTTCCTATTAAATTCATCCGAACGTCAAGGTAGACATTTCGATTTCATCAAATTTTTAGAGGACAAAATTTTAAGCTACAGTTGAATCTTCCTATTAAACTCATTTGAGTGTTGGGGTCGACATTCAAACACTAAACTAAAAAAAAAAAAATCTATTCCAAAGATAAACATGAGCTATTTTGAGGAAATTCTGCACATATCAATGAAGTATCTTCAATTTTTTTTACCAAAAAAAAGCAAAAACGAAAAAAGAATTTCAAATAATTTTGTGATGAAATTTAAATTCTCATTTATAGAAGGAGTTACACGATTGACCAAAAATTTTCATTTTTTAAAAAAAAAGAGAAAAAAAAACAAAAAAAATGAAAGAGTTTCTTGAAATTTTAAAAATAATACGTGTCATCAAATGACAAATTTTGTTCATTCATTTCCATTGCATAAGATAATGCATCATTTTCTTTATAATTTAGGACAAAGCATGAATCATAATTTAATAAATTCATTTTCACATTCATAGCATTTAAAAAAAAATCATTTTATGAATAATAAGAATGAAAATTCATGAAATTTATATTTCACGTCAATACACTTCACTTCCAATAAGTGAAGTTTGATCCATCCATGTTTCATAAATAAACAAATTTCAATTCATCTCCAATTAGTGAAGTTTAATCCATCTGTGTTTCATAAATAAACAAATTTCAATTCATTTCCAATCGGTGAAGTTTGATCCATCTGTGTTTCATAAATAAACAACAAATTTCATTTGTGTGTCTCATGCCCATAAGTCACATCATCACATTGCAAATTTTAATTCATATATGTTGTGCATTCATGAATTCATAAAGATCATAAATTTTATCACATGCATTTCATATCATTAAATTCATAAATAAACAATGAATTTCATTTGTGTGTCTCATGACCATAAGTCACATCGTCACATTGCAAATTTTAATTCATATATGTTGTGCATTCGTGAATTCATAAAGATCATAAATTTTATCACATGCATTTCATATCATTAAATTCATTAATAAATAATGAATTTTATTTGTGTGCCTCATGCCCAAAAGTCACGTCATCACATTGTAAGTTTTAATTCATATATGTTGTGCATTCGTGAATTCATAAAGGTCATTTTTGCATAGAAATTGAAATTCGGACATTCATGATCATAGTTCAACTTGACAGGGTGTTCCTGAAAAGGCATAAACCATGTGTTTTTTTTCTCACAACTAAAGTCAAAACAACATCTGCATAATTCCATATCGAGAAATCACATTTTAAAGGAAATAAAAATTTTCTTTTCAACAGAAGTAAACATTCCATTTGAAAATCAGTTAAGTCGGGTCCTAAATCTCGAGGTCAGTAAGGCAAAGCTTGCTTAAGCAAGGTCATCTTTAAATTTTTCATATTACCCATCTTGTTAAAATATCTTGTTGTTAAATTAGTACTCATAAAGCTGAGCCTGATTCATCAGGTCGATACGTCTAGTTGTTAAATCGGTACTCGTAAAGCTGAGCCTGATTCGTCAGGTCGATACGCCTAGTTGCCTAGTTGTTAAATTGGTACCCGTAAAGTCGAGTCTAATTCATCATGTCAATACACCTAGTTGTTAAATCGGTACTCATAAAGTCGAGCCTGATTCGTTAGGTCGATATGCCTAGTTGCCTAGTTGTTAAATCAGTACTCGTAAAGCCGAGCCTGATTCATCAGGTCGATACATCCAGTTGTTAAATCGGTACTCATAAAGCAGAGCCTGATTCATCAGGTCGATACATCTAGTTGTTAATTCGGTACTCATAAAGCCGAGCCTGATTCATCAGGTTGATACGCCTAGTTGCCTAGTTGTTAAATCGGTACTCGTAAAGCTGAGCCTAATTCTTCAGATCGATACGTCTAGTTGTTAAATTAGTACTCATAAAGCCGAGTCTGATTCATCAGGTCAATACGCCTAGTTGCCTAGTTATTAAATTGGTACCCGTAAAGCCGAGCCTGATTCATCAGATCGATACGTCCAGTTGTTAAATCGGTATTCATAAAGCTGAGCCTGATTCATCAGGTCGATACATCTAGTTGTTAATTCGGTACTCGTAAAGCCAAGCCTGATTTGTCAGGTCAATACGCCTAGTTGTCTAGTTGTTAAATCGGTTCTCGTAAAGTCGAGCCTAATTTATCAGGTCGATACGCCTAGTTGTTAAATCGGTACTCGTAAAGCTGAGCCTGATTCATCAGGTCGATACGCCTAGTTGCCTAGTTGTTAAATCGGTACTCGTAAAGCCGAGCCTGATTCATCATGTTGATACGTCTAGTTGTTAAATCGGTACTCGTAAAGCCGAGCCTGTTTCTCACAAGTCGATACGCCTAGTTGCCTTGTTGTTAATCAGTACTCGTAAAGCCGAGCCTGATTCACCAAGTCAATACGTCTAGTTGTTAAATCGGTACTCGTAAAGCCGAGCCTGATTCATCAAGTCGATACGTCTAGTTGTTAAATCAACCTTCATAAAGCTGAGCCTAATTCCCCAGGTCGAAACGTTTTCTTCCTTTTTCAAAAATGAACAAAATTGATACTAATTAATTTATTATTATTATTGCATCTTCGGCTTACATCTTTAAACCCGTCCAAATTGTATCTATGTTTTGCCCATTTCTTAAAAAGAAACATGCAAAAGGGGGCAGCTGTAGATACCCAATTTGTCTGGGTCCTTTAAAATATATATATATATATATATATATACATATACATATATATATATACATATACATATAATATACATATACATATACATATACATATACATATACATATAATATACATATATATATATATATATATAATATATATATATATATATATATATATATATATTTAATTAAATTTTTAAATATGTAATGATAATATAATAATTCTTCTTTTACTAATTATATATATGTTTTTATTCGAGTAAATGATATGAATTTGGAAATCAAAAGCATTCCCAAAAATACTTCTGTTATGATAATTTTCCAAGCCCTTATTATAATTGTGACATTTAATGGTATTTTTGGGAGCTTAATTTTCTTAATTCCTATTTTTACTTGGAAAAATTTTGTTTTATCTTATTCTTATTCTTATGTTTATTTTATTTTACTTGTTATTTTTAGCAAGTAAATATTCATTTAAAATAAACAATAGACATTAAATAATAAATGGATGCATAATTATATAAATAATAGTATTTTATTAATTTATTGTAAGAGTACATTTTTTATTACAATTAAAACTTAATACAAATAAAAAATACAAAAAATAATAAAATAAATAATAAAGATAATAAATGAGGCTAATCAGATTTGGAGTACGCGTCTGAAAATACCCCCTAGAGCTAGAAATCCAGCCCTGCTGCATAATCGAACACATAGAGGACCCTTTTTCATCATCTTAGCCTTTTTTTAAGTTAGAAAAATAATAGGCTAAGGTAGTATCTGTTCGTAGTATTTGTTCATTGAATAGCCTATTATTTTCCTGAATTTGATTTTTAGTTCGGGTCCTATATATAAATAAAAAAAGAAAGGAGATGGGCTCAGGTTACCTTTCACAGCCCAAATCGACATCCAAAAATTACAGTAGCCCCACAGAAAATAAATCAGGCCCACCAAGGCCCAAATATTTTCTCCCTAATGCAGGCGCTTGAATCACAACAAGCCATGGCCAAAATCAGATTTGGTAATCTGATCAAGATCAATCAAGCTTTATCTATCAAGTGGCAGATTCAGCAATCAGCCAGCTTTATCAATGCAGAGGACATATAGCAAGTGAGCAAAGTCTCATTTCACTACTATGTAAACAACCGGGGAAGCCAGAGGAGTTCATCCTAAAGGGAAGGGAGAGATGCAAGCAAGCAAAAAAATTAGAAGAAAAGGGGGGAGGAGAAGAAGAAGTCACCGGCGAAGATGGAAAGGAAGAAGTCGCCTGCGACAAAAAGAGAAAAAATGAAGAGGGAAGGGTAGAGGACTGTTGAAGAAAAAGAGGAAAGAAGAGAAAAGAAAATGAAGATGGACGGCAACTTCGACTGAAAGAAGAAAGAAGAGCAAAGAAAATGAAGGGAGAGGAAAAGAGCTGAGTGTCAGCTGCCATAGAAAAAATGAGTGATTAGGTTTAGATTTAGGGTTAATTTAGTTTTAATGGCTAGGATTAGATCTTTAAAATGGATGCCTAGGATTTAACCTATAATGGATGGTTGAGATGTGTTTGATCTAATAACTCACAATATTCTCTACATAAACCTAATTAATTTTCTTACCTTTAATCAATTAAGTATCTCTCATAAAAAATGAAAAAATTAAATTATCATACAGTCACAAAGGACAAATTTTTAAGTAAATTATATCTTTAGGGAAAAAGATGTAATTGAACAAAAAAAAATAAAAATATAAAATATAGCAAAAATTACAATCATCAATTTGATTGTATAATTGAAGACTCAAATTTTAATATCTTAATTCCAAAACACTACAAAGTAAATTATATCTTTAAAAGATGTAATTGAAATAATAGAAAAAAACCAATGATAATTTTCCTTCAAAAGAGAATAGTCAATTTTTTTAATTCACAAATCAGTCACACCATTTGAACTACGTGGACTTTGATCTTGTCAAGTGGGTACGTAGGCGTTTAGGAGTAAAAAAAAGAATTCCTAAGCTCAAGTCCGCTCTTTCAATTTTTTTTTCTCAAATCATAAGCCCCAACTCGCCCTTTCAAAAGTTTCTAAAATTTGAAGTCCAGCTCGCCCTTTCAAAATTTTCTAAACTTCGAAGCTCTAGTTCGCCCTTTCATATTTTCTCAAATCAGTTTGCCATTTGAACTACGGGTATGTAGGCCTTTGGAAACTAAAGTCTGAAGCTCGAGTTTACCCTTTCATATTTCTCAAATCAGTTCGCAACTCGAACTACGTGGACTTTGATCCTGTCAAACGGGTACATAGGCCTTTGGAAGTTGAATTCTGAACTCAAGTCCCCCCTTTCAACTATTTTGTCAAATTTTTAAGCTAAGGTTCACCCAATCATTTTTTTTTCAAATCCTCAAGCTAAGGTTCACCCCATCATTTTCTCAAAGCTAAGCTAAGGTTCGCCCTTTCAATAAATTTTCTTAGAGCCTCAGCTCAAGTTCGCCCTTTCAAATTTTCTCAGAGCCTCAGCTAAGGTTCGCCCTTTCCAATTTTCTTAGAGCCACAGCCACGGCCTTCCAATTTTTCTCAGAGCCTCAGTTCAAGTTACCCATTTCAATTATTTCTCAAATCCCAAGCTTGAGTTCGCCCTTTCCAAAATTCTCAAAGCCCAAGCTTAGGTTCGCCCTTCCAAATTTTCTCAGAGCCTTTACTAAGGTTCGCCCTTTCAAATTTTCTCAGAGCCTTTACTAAGGTTCGCCCTTTCAAATTTTCTCAGAGCCTCATCTCAAGTTCGCCCCTTTCCAAATTTCTCAGAGCCTTAGCTCAAGTTCGGCCCTTTCCAATTTTCTCAAAATCATAAACTCAAGTCCGCCCTTTCAAAATTTCTCAAATCCAATTTTATTTTCCAATTTCTCAATTTTCCAATTTTTCCAATTTTTTTCCTAATTTTCTAAAATTATAACATAAAAATTAATTATATTTTGGTGTCAAGTTTTTTTGTTCATTACAAAAAATAAAACAAAGCATAAATAAGTAATAAAAATATAAGCACAATTTAAGTACCAAGTTTGGGCGTTGTAAGGGTGCTATAACCTTCCCTACACGTAACCGACCCCGAACCCATAAAATTGCAGACCAGTTAAAGTGTTTCAATCGCACTCATAATGATTGGTGGCGACTCCTTTTCAAAAATAAAAACCAATTCTCATCGCTAAATTTTTCATTCCCAAATCTCCACCAAAATCAATTCCTTAAAGAGATAGATTCTGAAAAATCCAGGGAGCGACACCTCTTTTGATAAATATTCACTAAGGTGATTATACCACATGTGCCCAGATTGATTTCGTCCATGCAAAGATCTTTGTAACTTAATTGAATAAATTTCATGAGAGTTTGAATTAAACTTTTTGGCATTTTCAATCCTTCAGGGATTTTCATGTATATGTCATTATCAAGTGAACCATATAAATAGGCCGTGACTACACCCATTAGACGCATGTGAAGATTTTCATGTGCCGCAAAACCTATAAGATATTGAAAAGGTGATTGCATCCATCACGGGAGAATATGTCTCCTCATAATCAATTCCTGGCCTTTGAGAAAAACCTTGTGCAACAAGTCTAGTTTTATATCTCGTGATTTCATTTTTCTCATTTCCTTTTCTCACAAATACCCATTTGTAACCCACTGGTTTCACACCAGTAGGTGTTTGGACTACTGGTATAAAAACTTTACGTTTTTCAAGAGAATCTAATTCTGCTTGTATTTCATCTTTCCATTTAGACCAATCATTTCTATTTTTGCATTCTTGCACAGATTGCGATTCATGATCCATATTTTCATTAATAATATTTAGTGCTACATTGTATGCGAAACTGAAGTCTACAACCACTCCATTTCTATTCCATCTTTTTCTAGAGTTAACATAATTCATCAAAACCTCTTCATTTTTATCAATTTCAGATACTTGTTCTTCTTTAGGAAGTTTTTCAGTATTAGCCATCTCAATGACATCATTTTGATTGTTTAATTTTCTTTTTCAAGGATTTTTATCCTTAGAACTAAGAGGTCTTCTACGCTTCAGGCGTATTTGAGATTTATTATTGTCTTGTCCTTCTGGAACATTAATATGAATTGGAACATTAATTGCTGGTATATGTAATTTTATTACTCGTTTAGGATCAGCAAGTGCATCTAGCAACTATTTGCTAAACTTTGTAATTTAACTATCTTTAGAACTTCATGTTCACAAAGATTTGTTCGAGGATCCATATGAGACAATGATGGGGTATTCCATACAATTGTTTTTTTCAACATTTTTATTTTCTCTCCCTAATGCTCGGAAAGTTACTTCATCAAAATGAAAATCAATAAATCGTGCTGTAAATGTATCTCCCGTCAAGGGTTCAAGATATTTAATTATTGATGGAGATTCAAATCCAACATATATTCCCAATCTCCTTTGTGGACGCATCTTGGTTCATTGTGGTGGAGCAATCGGAACATATACTGCACATCCAAAGATCCTTAGATGTGAAATGTTTGGCTCTTGACCAAAGGCTAATTGTAGTGGAGAAAACTTATGATAACTTATTAGTCTAATACAAATAAGTGTTGCTGCATGTAAAATAGCATATCCTTATACAAAAGTAGGAAGCTTAGTTCTCATAAGCAATAGTTTAGCAATTAATTGAAGCCTTTTTATTAATGATTCTGCTAAACCATTTTGAGCATGAACATGAGCTACAGGATGTTCAACTTTTGTCCCAATTGACATACAAAAATTATTAAATGTTTGGGATGTAAATTCACCAGCATTATCAAGACGAATGGTCTTTATTGGATGATCTAGGAATTGTGCTCATAAATGAATGATTTGAGCAAGTAATCTCGCAAATGCTAAATTGTGTGATGATAATAAACATACATGTGACCATCTAGTAGAAGCATATATCAAAACCATAAAATATCTAAATGGTCCACATGGTGGATGAATAGGTCCATATATATCACCTTGAATTCGTTCTAAAAATGCAGGTGATTCAAAGCCAATTTTAGCTGGTGATGGCCTTATGATTAATTTACCTTGAGAACATGCAGCATAAAAGAATTCATATCCTTTAAAAATCTTCTGTCTTTCAAAGGATGCCCATGTGAATTTTCTATAATTTTCTCATCATTTTGGAACTAGGATGGCCTAATCGATCATACCAGATCTTAAAAATATTTTTGTATGTAAACTTCTGGTTTACAACAAATTTTGTTTCAATTATACTAATATTTGTAAAGTACAAACCAGAGGAAAGTGTAAGAAATTTTTCTAAAATACATTTTTCCCCTGAGAAAACATTTATAACATGAAGATATTCTTGATTTTTGTCATTTATTGTCTCTAAATGATATCCATTGCTGCGGATATCTTTAAAACTTAATAAATTTCTATTACAATTTAGGGAAAATAATGCATTATTTATGATAATTTTTGTTCCTTCTGGTAGCAATATATTAGCTCTTTCGGAGCCTTCAATTATTTTTGTATTACCACATATTGTAGCAACAACTGCTTCATCCATTTGCAAAAAAAAAAAAAAAACAAAATATTTTGTAGTTTTAAGGATTGTGTGTGTGGTGGCACTATCCACAATACATAAATATTCCTCAAATGTCTTGTATATGATTAACATCACACTAAAATAACAAAAAAAAAATCTTACATAATAAAATTAAACACTAAAAATAAAATTAGTTCACAAAATAAGTTAAGCTTTAATCTTTATTTTCAACTGGTTCAAAGAAATCAACCATGTCCAAGTGTGTGATATCATCAGGATTATCACTAAGAAAAATATTATTGCTTTCAATATTTTTCCCCTCTCCTTAATTGACGCTTGATAAAACTCAACTAGATGCTTGTTACATGTACAAGACCAGTGGCCAGTCATACCCCAACGGAAACATGGACTTTCAACATTTTTAGATTGATTTCCTCCCCTTTCTTTGTCTTGCTTTGTATTATTAACCCCACTTATGGTGCTTTATATTTTTGAAGCTATAAGAACTTTGTCCAAGACCATAACTATGACCATGACAACACCCACGGCCACGCGACCATAACCATGACTACGTCCACTGCCATGCGACCATAACCATGACCATGTCCACGGCCACTGCCACATCTTCTCATATTTCCATTATTATTATTATTAAATTTTACAACATTACTTCAGGGAATGGTGTAGACCCAATAGGATGTGTGCAGACAAGGAGGTTTTGCCTCAGAGCCTGAGCCATGACTAGAAACTGCGGGACTATTTTTTCAGCTGTGGGGCTGAAGTGGAAGTCGCCACCCGAACCGGCATCGAGAATGTCTTACAAGGTGTACATCCCAATTCCTCTTAAGAATATGAAGGATGCATTGACCCCAGAGATTCAAGGATCGGACTTAGCAATTCCCGGACGTGATTCTTTACCCAATACTCCTAGTATTATACCTACCTTTATTCCTTCTAACAAAGCAATAAAACATACAACAATTATAACCTACCCTTTTACATATACACATGCAATAGTGAGTTTTAATTAACAAACAAGAGTTAATTTTAATAATTACCAACCATAATTAGGGTCAATTTACATGCAAAATCCATAATAAGCACATAATAACCAACACAGCAACACAACCTAGGGTTTCTACCATTCTAGACCTAAAATAATTACCAAATTAACATTATTAACCAATTACATACATAAACACAACTAAACAATTACCAAAGAGAGTTCAGAAGCTTACCTTGTCACTGTATTCCATGTGAAAGCTATTGTTTATCCATTTACAGACATGTACACAATCATTCCAAGCATAATGCCATAGAGGAACAACAAAAAAAAGGCAACGCCACTCAAGAGACTGGCGTTTGGGCTCAACGCCACTTGCCAACAGGCGTTTAGGCCCAACGCCACTCCAGCTTGTGGCGTTGGTGACCAGAGAACATGCAACATGCATGATTTGACAAACAAATGCAATTTTTAGGGTTTACCAGGCCCCAAAAATGATCAAACAAAGATGAAAACTCATGGATCAAACATCAAAACACATAAAAATGCATGAAACATGGCAAAACAACCTAGATCTAATCAAGCTATGTATAAGAACACCAAAGATGCAAACTTTTACAAGTAAAACATTAAAAGACTCGATCATTAAACATAAAACGTGTAAAAGACATAAACTTTATGCACAAAATGTTAAAACAACACGATTTCACATGTAATCATGCAAAGAAGTGAACTTTATTCATTAAAACATGCAAAGATAATAACTTTATACATTAAAACACAAAAGATGCAACCTTTATGCATTAAAACTCAGAAAAACATGACTTTTATGCAAAAGAACAAAAGAAATGACTTTTACATAATAAAACATAAAAAGAACATATTTTTATGCATGGAAAACATGTGAATAGCATCAAAAACATCATATCTGAACATACAAACATTCAAAAAGATGCAACTTTAAGCAATTATGAAGCATAAACATGAGATTTAATGGCATTTAAATTAAATCAATATGCAAAAACATTATTTAAATGTATAAAACCAAATATTACAGCAGCATAATAAACAAAATAAAGAATCATAACATGCAAATCATGTAAACAATGTAAATACAAAGAAAAATAAGGGAATATGAGAACTTACCTCTTAAGAAATCACCTAGAAGCGCTTGATAACCCTTAGATCTGGTTAGAGTGACTTGAATATTACTTTTTTGATGATTAGAGGTTGCTGGAACTTACTTCTATGAACTAGAAACCTCCCAAAAACACCTTTGAATGGAAAAGATGCAAGCTTTTATGAGTTTTTATGTGAAAAGTGAATGTAGTGTTGTGTTTTTTACCTATGAATGAGTTTAGAGTGTTGATATCAGAATTCAAAACCCTAAATTCGTATGCCATTGTTGCCTCCTCTTAGAACCTAGTTTTAAACGTGTATTTATACCCGATTTAGCTTAAAACATAAGCTAGGGTTACCACAATCAGTTTCCTATTGAAATTCAATGACTTGAGCCTAACATAAAGGACTTTTTGGATAAAAATAGCCCTCTAGAGCTTTGGGATGCGTGTACAACTCGTAATGGCCATTCTGGGCTGAAACAGCCTGAAAACATGCTTTTTATAGCTGAAAATGACTAAATGGCATTGGGGGCCCAACACTAGTCTTACTTGTGGTGTTGAGCCTAATGACAATCATATGAGTGGCGTTGGGCCCAACTCCACTTGGAAGAGTGGCGTTGGGCCCAATTCCACTCTTCAGAGTGGCGTTGGGTCCTTTTCGGTCTCCAAACGTCCTATTTTGCAAAAACTTAAAACTGAGAAAATGTGTGGAATGGTCTCAAATATCAACCAGTAAAATTTCAAGTCATTTGGACACTTGTAGAAAATGTTATGATGAAAATTGTCCGAGAAATGCATCGTTTATGTTCAAAACCGGGTTTTGGAGAAAAACGTGTTATGCAAGCTAGAAAACACTTAAAGTGAAGCAAATATAATCTCTAAAAAGCAATGTCAACTCAATTCATGCTATTAAGAACATGAACAATCATCACTGGGCCTCCGAGCTGATTCCGTATTCCTATGTCAAAAATTAGGTGTTAACAGTTTGCCCCCGCTTTTTCGGAGGTTTGTAGTATTATCCAATAATATGGAAAATGATGACAAATCCAAAACACATAATTTTGAAAAGAATTACGTACCTCGACTTCAGTGTGCGAAGCTTAACCTTGGACCTCGACTGCCTTGGTTTAGCTCCACGGGGATTTACCTGACTAGGCTCTCAGGGTTTTAGGAATTCAATCTCAGACCTCTCTTGCCTTGACCAACTCCATGGGGAAATATCCAATTTAGGAATACTATCCATGTAAAAAATTGGAATACTATCCAAGTGCAAGAATATTATCTTGGCGAGAAATTTGAAATACTATCCAGGTGCAGGAATACTATCCTGGGTCAAGAGTTGGAATACTATCAATATGCAGGAATCCTATCCTAACTTGAGAAGTGGAATACTATCCAAATGCAAGAATCCTATCCTGGCTTGATGGGTTAGAATACTATCCAGATGCATGAATCCTATCCTGGCTTGAGGGGTTGGAATACTATCCAGATGCAGGAATCCTATCCTGGCTTGAGAAGTGGAATACTATCCAGATGCATGAGAAGTGGAATACTATCCAGATGCAGGAATCCTATCCTGATTGCTCCATTAGGAAATATCTATTTACTGAAACTTTGATTCTGACTGCCACTGGGGATGTTTCTTCTTTTGCTAGAATAACTTTATTAAGTACATAAAATTATTCTACTTTGGGAAAAGAATTTCTTTCTTTAATTATTAACCATAATAACTCTACTGGGGAATACACACTTATCTGAGGGAATTGTGCTTGAAATAACTCCGCTGGGAAAAATCTTTAATTCTGGTGAGTCTCAACAGAAAACTCCTTTCTGGCATTACTTTCACTGGGGAAAATTATCTTTCAAACATAAAACTACCATTTATATGCCCATGCTCACTCCAAATATCTTAATATTTGAAATAAGAAAAGTGATCTCCGAAAAAGAAATTTTTTATAATGTCTGTTATTTCTTCTGTAATTCTCTATCATTCTCTATCATTCTGATTATAATTAACTGCCATTCTTACTAATACTCTAAAACTTGCCCCCAATTAGACTCAAATTTGCCTCCTCTGGCCTTAATTTTGATTTAGGACCTATTTGCAACCAAACTTCTGTCCTTCTTTGAAAATTTTCTTCAGGAACTAAAGCAGTAATTTGCCAACTTGGCAATAAAAGAGGTGGGCTGTTCTATTTTTTGTAAAGAAAATTGAAAAATTTTACCCAAACTTCATTTCTCTCTCATTGCTTCATTTCTTAACCAAATCAACTCAAACAAATAGCAAAATGGCTAATAATCCGGACTTGGAACCCGTCTAGAACTTGATTAGCCTCTTCCAGGTTAGAGAAGAGGTATTAAAAGCTGATTCTGGTGGAATTCAAAGAGGAGGAAGGATTTATCCCTTATCAAATGCCAGATTCAACATTTATGGCTCAATCGGAGACCAAGTAAGTGTCTAAACACTTCAATTTGATTAAATTTTGGCTGGGCATTGTGAAATTTATCAAAAATCTACAAAATAAAACCGAATTGGTGACCAATGAGACTGGGCTGGGTCCAACGCCACTACCACGAGTGGCGTTGCCCATAACGCTAGGCGTATGACCGGTGTTGGTGGTAACACCACTGCTGGGACTGGCGTTGAGCCCAGTCTCAGTCCCGGTAGTGACTTCGGACTTTGAACAGTCCTTCGATGCATATTTTGATGATTTTACGTGTAAAAATAGGCTGATATATGCAATTTATGAATGATTTACACATGATTTACACATTTTATGGACAAATTATGATAATATGTGACAAAAATGATGTTAAATGAACAATTAATGTATAAATGATGTTAAAACAATGTTATAATAAATGAAACAATTTTAATAATGAATATGAATGAATGATTAAATACAATTGTGCATGAGTGGGTGTCAAATGTAATTATGCATAAGTGAATGTCAAATGTAATTATGCACAAGTGAATGTTAAATGTGATTACGAACAAGTGAATGTTAAATGTAATTACGAACAAATGAATGTTTTGTTAAATGTAATTATGAACAAATGAATGTTTTGTTGGCTTCCAAGGTTAGAAATAAAGATGCATTCAAGAAATTAGATGACTGAGTTAGGAAATATACCTGTTATTTATCTTGGAGGAGGATGGGACTACCTTTACCTATAATGGAAATTTCTCCAAGGTGCGAGTAGTTTGGAGAGGATTACCTCTAGGCATGCAGGCTCTATTACTCCAGGCTAGATTTGGCCCTCTTCTGTTCAAGTTTCCTGAGAATGTGGATGAGCACGTGAGCTCCCGATGTGATCGTCGTTCCATGCAGGCAATGTTGGAGCGATGGTTTGACACTACCCATACATTTTAGCTACCATGTGGGGAGTATACTCTATCTCTAGCTTCTTTTTCTACTATTACTGGATTAGCTTGTGCTGGTGAGCGGATTTTCTGGGATGGAGGGATATACTCTATCCATTGTGATGTTCAGAACGAGTATATCTTTTGGATGTTAGGCATGGTTCCTGGGTGAAAGAGCTCCAAGAAGCTCTATGTTGATGCATTAGCCAGACACCTTTCAAGCTACAGACCAGAGTTCAACTGGAGTTTCGATCAGATGGCCCATGTCTTCATTTTGTACCTGCTAGGTAGCACTATTTTCTGTGATATGAACTCTACCATCAGCTTGCACTTCATCCCCATTCTGAGAGATTTTGATCAGATGAGCGGGTATGATTGGGCTCCCCTGCTTTGGCCTATCTGTACCTTTGCATGGATAAGGTTTCTCGTAGTGGTGCAAAGTTCTATGGCTTCTAGCATGCCACTCATGTGAGTTACTTTAACTCTTTTCTTCCTTGATTGCTTTACTTGCTTTATACTTTTCTAACTCTTCCTTTGCAGGTCTGGGCTATTGAGTTGGGCTTGATTTGCCAGTTCTTCCCACTAGAGCATAGATATACATTCCCTGTCCTCAGACGTTGGGGTTTACAGCAACTATGCATTCATGCTGCTTACGTCAATGGTCATCGCATTTATCTGAACTCGTTGACTGCTTCTAGGGTAAAACAGATGAAAGCAAATTTGTTAGTTCAAAGCAATTGACATGATTTCAAAAATACTTACCTTGATGCTTTCTTTTTCAGCTTGACAGGGGATGGACGGGCCCGATGGAGGGATTGCCACCATATGTCATTGCATCCTTGCCTATGGATGACTTGAGGATTCTCTTGGAGGGTCTAGGACTTAGGATGTAGTTCTTGAGAGAAAGGACTTGATGCCAGTTAATGACCAGCTTTCACAGAAGGCCTTGTGATCCTCCTATTGACATGTTCTGGGGACACGAGCTGATGAACTACACTCTAGCTGCAACTCTTGATGGCTTCAAGTGTACATCCTTTCTTTCTCGCTCTAAGGATTACACTTCTTTCTTACGTGCGGGGTGCCTTCCGACTTTTCCTTTGTCAGCTAGGATGCTTGTTAAGGTAAGATGCAATCTTTTCTTCATTTTTTTGATAACTGTATGTCCTGGTTACATGACTCATAATCACTTTTTCTTTTCAGATATCTATGGGTGTTATGACCTTTTCCAGTTCTGATGAGGATGAGGATGATGGAGATTCTTGAGGCTTTAATGATGATGATGATTATGCCCTCAGTCCTGGGCCAGTTGTTGCCCCCGAGCCGAGCAGGAGGACCTGTGCTTCCACTAGAGGAGCTATGCATAGTTCAGAGGCTGCTAGACCTCGTCCATCCCATTATCCATCTAGCAGTTAAAGGGATGTAGTGCCTGGCCATATCACTTAGTATCCAGGGTTTTCAGTTCATCATAGGACCGTTGCTAGTCTAGTTGAGCATACCTTCCGTCCTGCAGCTGATCCATCCATTTCTTACACAGATGGATGCACTCATGTAAATCATCTTGACATTCTTTCTTCATTTTACTCCTGCATTTGGATTCTAACTCTTTTATTCACCCAAGTTCCTATTGATGAGGTCTCATGACTGTCCTCATATTTTAAGGCCAGCAAGGCTGTAACGGCCATAATTAATTAACAATTAATTATGCATTTAAGTATGTTAAATCATTTCATTAAGTATTGGCATCATTAGTATGTTTGATTTTGTTAATTGAGGTTGATTCATTGGTGATTATGAGTAGGAGGGGTGT